>JAQQAE010001958.1:0-23609 GCA_029823295.1 Pseudamia nigra
CCTGCTACCAGCCCGGACCATGTCGACACTAATGCTGCCGGGCTAACTCCACTCCGAAACCGGCTATGTTGTTAGCCATAGCCATATTCCGATGGTCGGGCCGTTAGCTGCCCAGGTCGTTAGCCGCCAGCTACCAGCCCGGACCATGTCGACACAGTGCTGCGCAGCCCGAACACGCCAGCTCAAAATGGTGCTGCCCGGGCAGTTGTTTACAGTTATGGACGTGTGCAGTGTCCACAGATCATTTTCAGAACTAATTTCATTCATTCCATTTCAGAATGAATGAAAATAGCGCTAGCCGCTAGCGCTCTGACTTCCGGGTCATTCTCGCCGTGACCCGGAAGTGACGCATACGTGACCCGCTAACTTCCCTAGCCTAGCGTTAGCCAGCCCGGGATGCTAACGGGCGGTGAATGGCTATGGGAACCGGAGCTGCCGGCTGTTAACACGGGATGCTAATGGGCGGCGAACGGCTGTGGGAACCGGAGCTGCTGGCTGTTAACACAGACAGCGGCTGCTTACCACGGGATGCTAACGGGCGGACGCCGTGCTGATGCGGTGATGGCGAGCCAAAGAACGCACAACCAGGCCTTTCCACCACCACAGAGCAACCATGAAGAAAAATAGGTCAGGAAAAGCGACGCAGTGGCGAGACCCCGAACGCATCACCGAAGAAAAATACACAGAACGTCAGGAAAACCCACGCAGCGGTGAGGCCCGAAACGCATCACCACAGAGTACCGTAAGGACGAAGAAAAATACACAGAATGTCAGGAAAACCCACGCAGCGGCGACGGTAAGCGTGTCTCTTGCAACGAGCCATTTTTGGGGTCTTTACACACACAAATGGTGCGGGACTTGACTGGAATTACTCGTTATCGTTCTTACCGCTGTTACTTCTGCAACGCCCCCTGACTATGGTAGCCACGATTAACCAATATTAGTCCATATATAAGGCGCACCGGATTATAAGGCGCGCTGTCATAGTTGGACAAAATTGAAGGCGTTTAGATGCGCCTTATAGTGCGGAAATTACGGTACTTTCCCACATTGTCTTTTCCCTGCTGTAACAGAAGCTATCTTGAACATTGCTAAGGTGACCTAATCTACAGACTCAAATACTGACGCTTTTCTTTGTCAGATCAGAGCTGTCCCTCATGCACTCTGCTGGGTGGGTGTGAGGTTTTTGCTTTAATACAGAAACGTAAAGACTTCAGAACCTCTCTGAGCATGGTGACTTCTTTTGCCTCCCACATGTGTGAATACCCAACCTTTAATATACTGTATAACACTCATTGTTAAAACTATGCACTTTTATCCTCATCAGCACAGGCTCATTATTTAATACACATACTGTACCTAATATTTATAGTATAATGCATATGTGTAAGTGTTGTCATTCACCTTTTTTCAATGTACCTCGATATAATAAGTTCTGTATTATTGGACTCAGTAATGGCCCTGAGAAGATGATGGTATTGTTTTTTTTATTTCTCAGATTATTATTTTTTTTACTGAGTCACTGCTCAGACATAATTAAGTTTCCTAGTTATTTGGAAAGACATCTCCAAGTTTCTGTGGGGGCAGCGGTCAGATGTCCCAATGCTTTTGTCCACATAGTGTACCTATTTTGTTGTTGTGTGTGTATGTAAGGGGTGCTATAGTTGTTCAATATACTGCACATTCAACCTGGTGATTCTTTTAGGACGACTGATTGTTTCTAATGGAATGTGTTGGATTTTTAGGGGAGTTCATAAGGGCCTTGTATGAGTCAGAAGAAAACTGCGAAGTCGACCCAATGAGAACCCCACCCTCTGTACTCCCAGACCACCAAGCCAATCTCCGAATGTGCTGTGAACTGGCTCTCTGCAAGATTGTGAACTCTCATTGGTGAGCAAATACAACAAATTCCTTGTATCAACTGTTGTAGCATAGTAACTGATCACAAGCCTTTACAGGGGAATTAAGGCAGTTGTTTCTGATACTAATATGTCACCTCACAGTGTGTTTCCTCGAGAGCTGAAGGAAGTCTTTGCCTCCTGGAGAGTACGCTGTGCCGAAAGGGGACGGGAAGACATTGCCGACCGTCTCATCAGTGGTTCCCTCTTCCTGCGTTTTCTGTGTCCCGCCATCATGTCACCATCACTCTTCAACCTCACACAGGAGTATCCCGATGAACAAACATCACGCACGCTCACCCTCATCGCTAAAGTAGTGCAAAACCTGGCCAACTTCTCCAAGTCAGTGATATTTCCATTCCTTTTTCAACTTATGTAATTTTCCATCAACATGAAGCTCAGTGAAATATGACTAAAATAAAATGAGCATGGATGGATCAAGTCAAATCCAGTTATCCATCAAACATAATATATTTGTAGAATTTGAAATGTTCCTAAATTTTGAACTACTTTCAAACATTGAAAACTAGATTTTATAAGCACCTGAACTAAATTAAAGAGTTATACAATAAAAGAGTGTCATCGGCATAGAGGCAGAATGCACATTAAATTATAAAGAGTTCATTTTGAAGACATATACGAACGAAGAGATTATGTAAAGCATTGTGTATTAATGGCAAAGCTGCATTTATTTTGAACTGATGTTGTGAAATGAACAGAGGCTGTGATAGCTTTTTCGTACTTTTGTAAGAAGAGGCAGATATTATAAGGTTTCTTCTTTTTTATTTTATGATATCAACAGACAAGTTGTTTTATGTTGAATAAATTACATTAAAAAACTAAACTAAACTTACTGTATCATAAAACACTAAGTAGAAGTATCTTGGTTTTCTTATGGCAAAGCTCTTGTGCAGAAGAGAAATAATGACTGAAGCTGTGTATTTTTCCTCTTACATATCACCAGCTTTCTTCTTACTTACTATTTCCTCTGCCTTTGCCGTCTGAAATCCTTCACTTGCCTCCTTTCCTTCCTCCTTTCCATCATTTCCCATCTGCAGGTTTGGCAGTAAAGAAGAGTACATGTGTTTCATGAATGAGTTTCTGGAGATGGAGTGGGGCTCCATGCAGCAGTTCTTGTATGAGATCTCTAACCTCGACAGTGTCAGCAACGCAGGCAGCTTTGAGGGATACATCGACCTGGGCAGGGAGCTGTCAATTCTGCACAGCCTCCTGTGGGAGGTCATGGCTCAGCTCAGCAAGGTAAACACACTGATGACACCTCTGGGAAAGAAACACAACCTTATTATGAAGCCAAATTCATCATCAGATTTACAAAAAATGAATAATGAGCCACAGTTACTGGACAGTTGTATGGCTGAAGGATCCCTCAGGAACAATATTCATGAACAGTGACATATTTTATTAATTTGTTATTTAACCACATTCACCCATGTGGGTTTTTATCTATTAATAAAGTACAACACCTCCGATTTTGAAAGGTCGGACACTGGCATTTCAGACTATGTCAATAAAACATGTAGAGTATAAAATATGCATGAATAGTGACAGTTTGACTTCTACTATCAGCATTTTTAATGACTTGAAGCTCTTGAAGAACTTGATTTGTAACATGACTAGAATTTTCTCTTCATGCCACAGAAACATGTGAACATTAAACCTGCCAGTCTCACCTCTGTAGCTGTACAAAGAACAACACAATAAGAACAACACAGCTCCTAAAGCAGGGAAATCGTTTGTGAAACACTTTATAGTCACATAGAAAAAATGATGCATTTTTGTACTGACTTTTTATCAATGTGTTTATACGGTCAAACTGTTTGAAAGCAGTGCCCATTGTGTTGCAACCTGCATAACACTACTGAACTACTACACCACTGTAAAGACGTACTATAGATGGAAGTCAAGATTCGATATGCTTCAAAGATTCCAGATTTTACAAATGGGTGTTCGTCAGGGGCAAGTGGCAGCATCCATGGCTGCCTAAGCCTAATGCAGGAGCCTCAAAAACTACAGAAATGTTCAGTAATTCATTTTTGGATCAGAAGCAGAGGCAGAAAAAAAACTGTTTGAATCAATGAACTTTATTTATCCCTGTTAGAAAAATTCATTTAATTTGGCAACTCTGCCAAATGTCTCTAAATGATTAACATGTGTTGTGTTGCATTACATTTGGTCAAAGTGCAGTTGAGATGTTTTTTTTTTTACCATAGACTAAAATGTTTTCTATCTCTTTCTTCTGATTACGGTTCAGACTCTCAAAAAGGTTGATAAAGCCGGAATGAATTTTTTTACTGCAGAGTTTCAGGTATCACTCTGGCCTGGGGATGAGGATACAAAGAGTCATAATATTTCAAGTTCCTCTCATTCATGAAGACCAAGGTTGTTCATTTTGGCATTCAGTATGTGGAGCAATTATTGAACGAGCTTGGGGGTATTTTAAGTAAGAAAGGATGGTTGGTTGCTAATTTATTTCTTTGCTAAAAGCTCTTATGATACCTCCATTTGAAGGTTTGTACAGCTTAGAGCTGCATCTAGTGATATTTACAAGCAGCTGGTTACGTCTTTATGTCTGAATAACTGGTATAATGTTTACATCAACAGATGAAAAAAAATCAGCAATATTTTCCAGCTGCTGATTAAACACCATCCACTCTGACGGTGTGAAAACTTACAAAATACGCAATTAAGTTTAAACTTGAATATCTTGGAGGTCTTTATGTAACAAGATCAGACTAAGTACTAAATCTGAACAGTATCTCCCCAAAATATGCCATTCTTTTCTTGCCTGAAAGTTCTTGATAAGTGAGGCTGTAAGTTATTAATCAGACTGGAGTTCTTAGAAACCACAGTCACCTGGTGGGTGGAGGTGGATATGTGGCATTTCAAATCCTTAAATTACTGAAGAAAGGTTGCTGTCTTGTGCATTTAACCACAGGATGCCATCATCAAACTGGGTCCATTGCCTCGCCTCCTGAATGACATTAGCATGGCCTTGCGGAACCCCCACCTCCAGAGGCAGCCCAGTCATCAGACAGACAGGGTCCAGGACAGACAGACTGACAGGCTGCTCTCGAGACCCAGCTTCAACAGAGGCATCTCATCCGAGTTTCAGAATCTCATGATGAGGGATTTTAACAGGTAGGCAATGTGTGAAGTGCTGCAACAAGCGTGATTATTAACAGACAATGGGCCTCGTACAACAACATTCTCTTAAATATCTGTTACATTTTTCTCATGCGCAGTTGATTCCTCTTACTGTTTTCTCTTAACGAAACAATAATCAACTCCAGATGCACCAAATGTTAGTGTCATCCACATCTGTTCTTACCCAGGTGTGCTGAATGTTGAATCTCACTTCATCGTAAATGAGATGTGCGTGGCCACTTGTTTGTAATTAGCATATAACACCTACTAAAACCCACTTTGGGTCATCGTCTACAGTCCGTTCCAACCTGCCCAAAATACAGACAGACCTAGGAAATGAACTGAGGTGTTATATTGGCAATTCCTTTTTTCTGACAAGTTAGTAAGAGTGTTTTTACCTTGCTGACATGTTTCGACTACACCTGCAGTCTTCTTCAGAGCGTCATCCGACGTGTGATGACGTGTCCTTTTTATCAGGTGACCTGAGGTGCACAGTAAGAGTGAACTGACCAATAGTTCAACCAAATCACACACAAGAAAAAGAAATGACAGAGGACATAAATGTTCATCATGTACCAAGGAGGCAGCAGTTCTGTCCGACAGGTTCACACAGATCAAGTCTTGTCAGGTTTCACAGTATGTGTAAACACTGTACTGTAACATAGATGAGGATGAAACAAACACTGACAGAATCAAAACCTCTCATCTCCTCATTGCGGTAAATGTCTGATGGATTCTTCGGTGTCTGAAAGCGATGCTGACTTTAATCCACTTTTGTTCTGGCAGATCAATTCCGGGGCATGATTCCCTCTGACCCGCACACATAACGTGCATCAAATTCTCCCACACTCTGATTTATCAGCTATTTGATGTAAAGCCTGTAAATATGAGGTCACTGTCTTCATGATGCTGTTTTGTACTGCAGAAACAGCATAAATGCGCAATTTCTAAAGTTTCCCTTTCAAACCAGTCTGTGTGTTCATGTAAGGAGAAACACTGGACTCTGACGTAAAACAAGCTTCATTGTTTACTCTTTAATTAACGAATAAGATATTTTTCAACCACAAATTTAATTTATTAATTATAGAACTTCCTCCAAAACATAAAATAATCAGAATTACATTGTATAATGTGCTTCTGTGTTCATACAAAAAAAAAACTGTATCTTATCTGGTAACACTAATGAATCCCACAAATCAATGGGTACTAACAAAATAAGAGAATATGCAGGACACTAACAAAAATGAGAGAAAATTTGTACATGGTTTCTTGCATGAGGCCCAATGTATTTAAATCACTGTGTAAAATATGACATAAAAAAATACAGATTCTACACATTAATAAAGATGGAGATGTAGTGTGTAGAAATGGATTATAGTATTCAGAACATTTTCATTACCGTTTTCATGTGTTTTACTTTTTCATATAATTTCACATTTATCACATTTTGAATGGCAACCATAAGAGCATGGTAAGAGCAAACAAGCAAATTTCAGTTCACCAAAAGGAGGTGGTCTTGGTCCACATTACAATAAGCCATATTCCACTTCAATTCTAGTGTGGAAATACTTTTTAGAATGGTTGTGACTTTTGTACTAAGTACAGGATATTACAACAGAATTTAGTCAGTAATTAAATAAAGCCAGAAGGACAACTGAGCTGAGGTAGCAGGAAAACAGGAAACAATGTTTTCAACAGAAATATGATCAGACAGAAGCAATAGGTTACTTATTGCTTCTCCTTTACCACTGAAGACGATTTCCAGTATTTTTGAATCTGTTCCTGCATTATTTTCTTTTCAAACCAGAAAGCAATCTCCTGAGCTGACAGAAATTTATAACATGTCTTCAAGCAAATAAGTAACAGCTATAGGAAAATAGTATGTACGGTAGTTATATGTAAGTGCATTTGCACAATTGTGAATCCAAATTGAGCAGCTTTCATGTACACAGTGTAATGTACAGTAATCCTTGGTATGGCTCCCGGCAGGTTTGAAAAGGCCCTAAATCTTTCACATCTTTCCCCAGTTTAAATGTATTGTTTTCATATAGTTTTTATTTTTCAGTTGGCATGATTTTCATTAAACTGAGCAGAGACTGTAGTGGATGACTGTTAGTGTTAAGATAATTCCTTCTCTCATTTTACTGCTGCTCTCCAGCTCTATAGATATGAGTCGCTTGCCTTCCCCCACTTCCACTGGAGGGCTGATACCATCCCGCTCCCAGATGAGTTTCCAGGACCGTGACCATCCTCACCGAGCATCCTCCAAAGATATGTTTTACGTATCACGGCCTCCCCTGGCCCGATCCAGCCCAGCCTACTGCACAAGCAGCTCGGACATCACAGAACCAGATCCCAAGGTGAGTCTTATTACACTGACACGGGGAACCATCATCCCATCCACTAGGTTTTCCTTGATCAAAATGAGGTTAGTATGACGTGCATGTTAGTCATACTGAATAGAATCTGCCATCATTTGACCGAGGCTGTAGTTTGTCATGACATCTGCTTTTTTCCCACTGATTCACCACGCAACTCATCCTAGCGGTATTTCCTGGGAAATACTTTGAGGCATTCCGATATCCAGGCCTCGCGGTAAAAACACCCGCACCACCCTCACCCATATCATCCGTGGCCACCTAACATAATATAACAAAGGGCCCAGGAGCCCCTTGTATCCCTTCTTATTAAGGTGATCAGTGTCAATAAAAGCATATCTATGATGGACCTCCAGGATTCCCGAATGAACAGCGTGTCTAACCTGCAGTCGGTGGACATGCTCAACTCCTCCCAGGCCTCCATCGCCGGTATGGGCAGCTTCGGAGGGCTGAGCAGCGGAGGCGGTGGCGGCCTGGGGTCGGGCCTGAGCAGCCAGCTGCGGGCTGGTGGGAGGTTGTCAGCTGGCTCTGGCGGCTCCAGCATGTCCGGCGGCCTCCGTCTGAGCCAGCTGAGCCAGATGGGCACCACCACCGACTCGCTATCCCAGCAGCAGCAACAGCAGGCCGCCGCCATGCGCTACCCGCTTTCCTTCCAGAATCCTCTCTTTCATCTGGCGACTGCTGATGGACCTCAACAGCAACAGCTCCATCACCAGCACAGCCGGGCTCAACCCCCAGCGCCCCTGCTCCTGGCCCCAGAGCCTGAACCCTCTCACCAGTCCTACATCCCACAGTTTGCCCACGGGGGGTTCTCTCGAAGTGAGGACCTGTCCACGCTCAGGACCAGAGACACCCACCTGGGCCAACCCAGCATCATCCATTCACACAGCTACAGTGATGACTACAGCAGGGCTGACTATGGACGAAGGCAGATGTCCATACATGTGCAGGTATATTCACTATCCCCATATCCCCATGGCTTCTAAAAGGAATAGTTTGGATTTTTTCAAGAGTTGTATGATGTTTTTGACAATATTCAAAATAGTATGTGCAGCAAATCATTCTCAGCATGTCCAGAAATTAAGTAAGCAAAGCAGTGCAAAATATTGTAGATGTAGTGTAACTTAAATTTAAACTAGAATTATTTTGTAGCTGGGTTTTTATGTTTGTTACAATTTTACTTCTAAATATTCTTGTGTGCCTCTCTGAAATGGGGCTGTACTGTCTGTAATTTGGTGTACATACTATACTGACTGTTGATAAGTTCCTCATATATACTCCAAACTATTCCCTTAAAATGTCTCAGTAGTTTGACTTTTTGTCTTATTCTTGCATTTTGTCTTATTCTGTGTATTAATATGAAACATGTAAATAAATTGGTTAGTTACTAAATACTAGACATTTTACTTGTATTACTGAACTATTAATTTTTAGTCAGTGTTTAAAACAACATTAACTGATGTTATTAGTTGTTGAAAAATCTGACAAGTTGTAATAACTTATTCCCTCTCTAAGGATAACCTCCAACAGCAACAACAAATGATGGGCATGACTTCCCAGACAGGAACATCCCACTCCTCCCTGGCCACCACGCCCCCCTCCACAGTCCAGCCCATGCGCCAGAGTTCTGTTGCTCCGCCTCCCACCCAGCGTGTCAAATCACAGACCTCCCATCAACTGTCCGTCAGTGCAGCTGCCGCACCTGCTGCTCCCACTAAAACACGGCCACAGAGCGGGAATCTTCTCCAGTCGCCAGAGTCAGGTTACGGCGGCAGGCAACATGGGCCCCGGCAGCTGTCTGTAAAAGACAACACTCCCCCGGGCCTGCCCCACCAGCAGAGTTCTGTCAGGGAAAGTCAGAGTCCACAAGGAACCACCAGTCAAAGCGCTCAACAGTCACCACAGCAGCAGGCTCAACCTCAGCAACAGCACCTGCTGAAACCCACCATGAGTAAACAGGTAACATCTCCCACAGTCACTGGATTTTTCTCTAAATCAGCACCAGTATTCAAAGCTCTTTCCAAAAAAACATGTATTTCTGTTGTTCTGAGAATTGAAATTATGAGTATTGAATGAGTAATGTGACTCTAACACTGCCCCACCAGGCACTTGATTGTGCCCCAAAGAAGCATCAAAATCCCAAAAGTACAAATCAGTGGTCATAACAAATTAGGCATGCAGGTGTGTCTTTTTCTGGCCGGATTATGAATAAAGTTCTGAAGTTAAAGCTAGTTACAGTTCCTTAACAATGAGTCTATTAACTCTTTGAGGCTAGATGTTCTTCCAGTTGGAGGAAGAAATGAATGCCACCTTTCCACATGGAACTTACATTCCATGACTTCTGTCAAAGAACTTTGGGAATCATGTTAGAGCCAAAGTGAAATCATCAAGTTTAAATAGTCCTGCTATTTAAACAGTTGATCAAAGCCTTTAAGCTTTGAACCAGATGTCAACATACTGTATGTGAAAAGATTGTAAGGGTTGTAAAGCGGTAGGAACATACTGGATTTACAGGATGGTGGAATTCTGCCAAGCAAGCAGTGCACATGTATAAGCCTCAGACTGGAACAGGTAGAAGATTGATGCATTCTTGGTACGACATGAAACCTTTAATCATTCAACTCTACTCAGAGGTCGTGAGGATTTTCACACCTGAAGGTCCAAACCAAGGTTCAAGCTTTTGTTACATTATGTACATTTCTACCACTTAGTTTTTCTGTCACACTACAACTTTGGCAGCTGAAGGATCTGCCCTGCTGTCATCATCTACATGGGCTGTTTTGAAGACAGCCAAGTATCTGACATCAGTATTTTGTTAGTTTGACTCATTTTAACTCATTTCATCTTCTGTTTGTTTTTGTTTTCTTTTTGTGATGGTATCTTTGGCTAACCTATGGTGAACAACTCGAGTCTTTGAACTGTTCAAAAGCTGTTTTCACACAGTACCTGATGTATGGTTTAGTTTAATATGGACCAACACCATCTCTTTTGCTCTGACAAAAGACCAGACAGTTTCTCTAAACTGTGGTAACGTATCTCTGCACCTACAAATTTGGTTCAAATCTAACTGGGTCTGGACCAAATGAGGTAGGTGTGAGTATACTTACTAAGTATACTTAGTTTTGGAAACAGAGTTATTACCCATGGACATAAAGTTAATGTACAGTAAATAGGGTTAGCATTAGGGTTCCTAACCCTTTACCTTAACTCTAATCCTAAACCTAATTTCAGTTAGTATGTTTTCCCATACCAGCTGAGATGGCCCTCATTAGAAAGAGTTTGGTGTTATTAAAGTAACTCATGTCCTCAAGAACCTTTGCTCTCATGATGAATGTGCTGTATTTTTTCTCCAGGGCTCCCAGACCCCATCTACCCTCAACCCCCCAACACCTGCCAATGAGCGCACAGTGGCCTGGGTCTCCAACATGCCTCACCTATCGGCTGACATTGAAAGCTCACGGATTGACCGTGAAGACTTCAAACTTAAGGAATACTCTAAGAGCATGGACGAGTCACGCATGGACAGGGTCGGTTTTATTTTAACCTTTCAAAACTACCTTAAAACCTCTTAATGATCTGAAATGTAGAGATGAATGTTCTTCAACTTTTGCTGTTGGTTTGAATTCCATGCAAATGTTGATGTAAAAAGGTTTAAAACATGAAATGTTTCTTGTCAAAGCATGTTAGGAAACATTATTGCTCAATACTGTAGATGGTAGTCAGGTGTGAATTTACCCAAACAAATATGCAGCAGTGTTTTGTTTGAAATCTATCAAAATTTTCACTTTACAGTATGCCTAACAACTTTTCAAATCCACCAGCTGTTACAGCTGCAGCCTTTTTGAGACAAGTCTAAAACATTAAGCTTACACAAAACTGTGCATTCTCTTTAAATGTCATATCTTCACCCGCAGGTACGGGAGTATGAGGAGGAGATCAACTCCCTGAAGGAGCGCCTCATGATGTCCCACAAAAAGCTGGAGGAGTACGAGAGAAGACTCCTTACACAGGAGCAGCAGACCAATAAGATCCTCCTCCAGTACCAGAATCGACTTGATGACAGTGAGAGAAGACTACGGCAACAGCAAGTGGAGAAGGACTCCCAAATTAAAGGGATAATCAGCAGGTAAATGGAGGCTGTTGTTGGGATGAGGGAAAAAGACTGCTGAGCCATCATGCAGTCTTTGTAGAGAGGCCATGTGTGGTCCCTAGTGACTTTAATTTGTTTCTTGTGATGCCTGTTGGTGATTATATAAGTGTTCTACCAAAATATGTGGAAAAAGTGATGAATTCTCTGATATAATTGTTTTTAGTATATATTTTCAATGAGTTATGGAAGTTGTGAGGAATTGGTGGCGCTGAACACGATTAAGAGATGATGCAGAGCTTTTTCCAAAAATAGATTTCTTCTATTTTGGTGTAGTACTCTAGAGGTTATGCTGCAGAGAATATTCAAGCATAGGAAGCTGCTTTCTGTTTCATTAAGTCTCGCAGCCCCAGGGTATAAAGCTGTACTGTATATCGAAAGCCAAAGCTGTACACATGTAATGACTAATAAATAAAATGAGGGACTATAGTAACAGATTTATGCCATCTTCGATAAGATGCAGAGAATCAGCTGGTTCTATTCAACTGAGTTAAGTCTGTGATTGCCCTCTAAGCTCTTGTGGCAAATCGACCATCATAGCTCCACGACTTTTTATTCAAGAGCATCTTATCTGGGTGTCTGAAGAGAACTCCAGCTGACTCTTAATTTGCTGAGTGCTTGTGTGAAATTATAATGGATCAGTTTTGAGGGCTTAGTTTTTAGTTTGTATTGATCAATTACAAAATTAGACAAGAGAAGAGTGAAGTATTGATTGCATCACAGCTGTAATTCAGGTACCAAAATCCAAATGATTGCTGGGTTTTAAGGAGTTCTTGAGTGTGTGTGCAGTGCTGTTCAATTTAGTTTTTATCCTTTGTTTTTTTTATTGTGGAGAGAGTTCATAGTACAGTATTTTGTTGTCTGTGGTCTGCAACAAGGGTGGTTATCTGTGACAGAGAATATTGCCACTTCTAATCCACTCCAGGAATGAAGACACGGAATGAAGACAGCAACAGTCCTGGCCGTCTTTAATGGAATCAATCATCGTAACATCCTATAACCATGTATATATTACCATCCTTAGAACTTCTTCCTATATCCCTTGTGCAGCTGCACTTACCAGCCATTTTTATGAGAAGAGTGCTTTTAACTGGATCTCTGGATAATTTAAGGTGGATCCAGTTAGTTTTGAATTGACTCTCCCATGAGATTGCACCCTAGGAGCACAAGAGGATTCAAAGTTTGATCATATCAGAAACATGACTGCACTTTTTAAAGCATCAAATCACTTGTGTTGGAGCTTCAGGCTATGAACTCTGGAAGAAAATCATTTAACTTTAGCTCTTCCATTTTAAACATGAACCTGAGAGAACTTCGACAGAGTGGGGACCAATACCTCTCCTTTTCTACCTACTTACAAAGCTGTGGTGTTATGTGATGAGAGGTCACTGACAAAACTCTGAGACAGTCAGTCACTGAAGAACTTAATGGCATTAAGGGAAACATGCCAAATAATAGAGAAATGTAAGTATAGCACTTAACACAACAACTACTGATAGTTGGTCAAGTGAAGTATAAGCTTACAGTACACATCTTGAGCACATCTTGCACACATTAAACATACAGCAAGCCTATATTTCTAAGGTTCTTCATCTGACCACACAAGGATAAACTAAGTAGCAGATCTGGATGCTTCCAAGTCAGATTGTACTAACTGAGCCAGACCATCTCAAGAAAAGAATGGCAAGATGTTTTTGCACAGCTGTCTTCAGAACTGCATAGCGCCAGGACATTTGAATTACAAAATGTGCGATACACAATGCGACACAAAGTGTCCAGAGAGAGTGGAAGCAAAGAAGTCTGATCTTATGCCTTTCAGTTGGATTGATTGCATGACTGAAATGAAAAGTTTAACATGGGTTTTTGCATCTTTGATTGATTTCCAACTTTTATATTGAAACGCCAGCTTCAGATTCAACATGATGATGCAAATGTGTACTCAGGTTCTGCAAAAAAGGTGTCTGTAACCTTAAATTCTCCTGTTCATGTAGGTTTAACGGATGTGCTCATCAGCAGAACTAAGACACGAAAACAGTGTGTATCAGTTTCAGAGTTTTTTTCATGGAAGCCTTAATGTTCTGTAAATAAAATTTCCTTTAATCTCAGAGAAAATCTGTCATTTGACCAGATAGATATTTTATTCTTTAACATCTAATTTAAACCAAAGCTAAATATTGAGTTAAAATCATTAAGTTAAATCCACTGAATCCACTTTACCTGTAGCACTTCTGTGTATTTTTTCCCCATTAGTTAACTACAGGCTTTCCTTTATTGGTAAAAAATATCATAATGCATTTTGCTAATTATACATAGGTGAACTATATATCATCCCCTGCTCTGTTCTACTATTGTGGTTTTATGAGATGTTTGCTGCGGGGGAGATAAACCACTGATTTTAGTTGTAGGTCATAGTAATAATCTATTTTTAACTGTAAATCCATAGCTTATTTAAGTTTTTGATGACCATAAGAGCCATAACAATAATTATACTGTACATATATATATATATATATGTATATATATATATATATATATGAATTGTATCAAGTGTGAGATTAGAAAAATATGTATTTTAACCTTGCAATAGCTAGAAAAAATGCAATAATAAAATATACACGTACTGTTTGTGCACATGCACATGCAGCATCCAGATGAGATATATTGTATGCATTTTGTGTACATAAAGAATATTCCTGCCAAAACAGCTATCCAGGTGCCATCAGTATTACAAATAAACACCTAAAAGTAACAAAATACCACAGAAACAACATAACAAGACTACATGACATGACTCTGTGACGAGTGCGTGCTTCAAACTTGTTCATGGTTTAATCTGTATGGTGTTTGTGAATTTTTATCTGCATTTAAAATGAAAGACTGCCATGGATATTATTATTGTTTATTAAACAGAAAATGATTCTAATTCTGTATGATTTTTGCTGTATATGCTTGGTATTGCTTTTTGACCTGCAGTCCGTCATTGGTGGTGTTCGGTGACCTGGTGATCCGAATAGTTGTTTTAAGAAAGTTTGACAGTAACGTCATTTAAATGTACAATTACAGTATGACGTCGAATTATTATTATTATTATTATTATTATCATCATCCTCATATTATTATTTTTATTATTATTACTATTATTATTATTGTTACTATTATTATCATTATTATCATTATTGTTATTATTAGTAGTATCATTATTATTATTATTATTATCAAAATAACAATATTATTTTCCATTTGAGAGATATAGGAAATATTCTGGTGTCAATTCATCGCCTTTATTTTGTAGCAGAATATATTGATAGGCTGTACAGACTGCTAAATTTCTGTTTAACCTGCAAATGAATTCATAGTGGTGATGAGTATTGGCTTGATGTGTGTGTGATCAATATTGGTCTGACTGACATGGCTAGTAGCAACAGCCAAGAGGTTTCTATTCACTTTTCTACAAACCTGTGTCAAACAGTTGCAAATACTTCATTGTTAGTTAGAATAAGTCTTGGGCTCAGCAGGGTCTGCAACATCAACACCAATCAAAAATGCGAGATGCACTCCCAGAATCAGAGATACGTACTGTGTTGCTTATGTGGTTGAAAAATACTAAGCATTTGCAAAAGTATTTGCAGCAGCTGTTTGATTCAGGTCTGTTGTAGCCTACTTTCTGTTGTCTTTACATGAACTTTACATCCTTTTTGACATTTGTCTCTGCCTTTTTTCTCTGTAGCAAAAGATTGGCACATTGTGACCTCATGTTGGTAGATGCGCTCATTGTTTTGACTAACATGTACAACTTAACCTCAAAAGCACACTACTTGAAGTACTACTGGATCTTAAAAAGCTTCTGTTTCCTTTGCTTTTCTGTAACATATCATCCACATGAATCATTGTCTTTGCCTTTTGAAGTCATGTCAGAATCTTAATGCTGTATACCCATGTTACATTCCATTGTTTTTGAGACAGTGCTAATATTTCTGTCTGTGCTTATGACTGATTCTTTTTTTCTTTCCTTATTCTCTTCTTTTGTAAAATAACCACTGTACTACATTATTTATGGAATAAAACATCCAAACGCTTCTGTTTGAAACTTCACCTGTGGATTTTCATTCTTTATTGTCGAATAAATCCCTCTCTCTTTGAGTAAAGTCATATGAATGTGCTAATAATACCCTTAAGTGACACAATGTAACAAACTGATTGAATGGTGGCTTATTATGTTGCTTATAAAGAACTGATATTGTGCATTGTATTGACGCATGTTATTGTGGGATTTTCTAGTTAATTGGCATCTCTAAGACAATGACATACATTTTCAAATTTACTCCTCAAACTTATTTTCAATTAAAAGTTAAATAGGTAAGATTCATTGTAGCCTGTGTTGTGTTGGGAGCCAATCTTTGTTGACTAACTCCATTTCTGAACTAATGACTTATTGGCTGCCCATTTGTTGACTTCAACTGTCTTTCAAAGCTAACAATTAGTGGGCCATTTGTTAATGTTAAGCTCATTATTGGGTATCCTTATCCTTTGTTGCATTGGCTTATTCAGTTGCTATGCTATCGTTAGCCTACAGTTGTTGATGTTAGCCAACCCCAACTACATCCATCCACAATAATGACTTAATAGTGTACCATTTATGTGCATTAGCTGACTCCATTTCCAAGCTAACGTCTCATTAATATGTATTTGTTTTGCTGGGCCAAATGTATTTCTAAACTAATGACTCTAAAGCTTGGTCTTGACTTACTCAATGACTGTTCAGCAATAACACTGTGCAACATTAGCTACCTTCAGCTTAGAAATAAGTGGATAAACAAATCTTATGTAATAAACCTTTAGACTGTTGCAAAAAAAAATCTTTACTAATTTTCATGTCTGCAGATAGATTTTTTTTTTTCATAGCCAGGATATGGGGCAGTCATCTACAGCATATTTTATGTATTTTTGATCACAATTATGACCATATGCCCAGTGCAGCCATAAGATAAAAACAAAGCTATAAGATGAAAATGTCTGAGAAATCCCACCTTTCCCTGGGATTGGAATAATCTCTCACCTGCACTGTCTGTTGGCTCATGAAAAGTGCAACACTAAGCTTGCTTCTATCTACATGTCTTTGAAATGATTAGTCAAAGGATTTTCTATCAACGCCTTGGTTAGTCCGTGTTACATAAGATGGGGCAATTCCCTGGGGATGCTGAGGATCTGCTATTGAACCATTCATTTGACATAAGTGAGTGTAATTTTCCATCATTTGACTGTCGTTGAACTTTGAAAACACCTTGAATTGATTCAAACTGATTTGAGGATTCACGGGATGGAGAAGGGAGATGGGTGACTACCCCCAGTGAAAACTGGCAATTGTTCTTACAGAGATTACATAACTTGGGCGCCTGCTGCAGGCGTGTTTACAGGGCCTTAACAGACTGAGCTGAACAGTTTGGGAATTTAAGATACAGGTAAATAGCATCTGGTTGCAGATGCACCTGTTCAACTTCACCCTGTGAAGTACTGTCCTTAATTCACAATACTCCCTCTCTTTCTGTCAACCCCCCACCCCCTCAACCCTTACTTTCCCTTTTCCCCTTCCCCTCCTTCTTTCTTTCTCTGCTTCCAAGACTCATGGCTGTGGAGGATGAGATAAGGGGCGGAGCCATACTTGAGCCAAAAACCAGGATATTCGCTGATCAGGTCTGTGAGACTGCTTCTTCTCTCGTCAAGTCTGGCCTGTGCTATCTTTTCCCTCCTACGATCCACTCCTCCTTTACGCCCCTTTCCTTTTCTCCTTTGCTACTGTTTTAATTTTGTCTGCTGCGTGTGTGTGTGTGGTCCCTCTAATCGTCTTGCCCCTGTCCCTGACCCGTCCCTGTGTTTGGATTTGATGGCCATCTGTCTGCCAGCACACCTGGGAGCCATGAAGCTCAGAGAGTTAGTTGTCTGTTTGCATTCCTTAAAGCTACTGAGATTCAGGTTGTGAGCGTATCTGGGTTTGTGGTGGTGTGGACAGTACCGTATGGTTGTTTCTGTCGAATGTTTCTGCTGAGCATGTCAGGGTTAATCTCATTCTGCATATTTTATACATATTGACATAAATCTTTCACACAGCTGAGCCTGATGTCTTACTGTTTGCTGTGCTGGTCCTGTGGTTTGTTCAGTAGCTTTCTTCTTCAAGCTATTCATTCCATGATCTCACCTTCAGCCCTTTTTCTTACTGTGTACTTAATTATATAATTGCCCACCTTTGAGCATGAGTCATGGTGTAAATATAGGGTTTGTTTGGAGATGTATGTGAATCTATATTTAATGAGAAAGGAAAGCATTAATGTATGAAGCTCATTTTGTGCCAAAACCCTAAAACAGTTATCTTCAGAGATCATGACAAGGTTGATTTGAGAGGTAAAATATTTTATCAAGGAACTGAACTATACACATCTCTTATTTGGTGTGTCTGCTATTTTTAGAATGATTATCTGTAGATGTAGTTTAGTAACACTTCACTTCAGGGGTATAATTTATATGCTTATCTAATGCTGAAATAATGCATGATTCATGATGGATTACTGCTTGAATTAATACGTGATTTATCATGAATTCATGATGAATTTACTGCAGTATTATGCGAATACTTCACAGTTGCTCCATCATTAGTTTACAGACATATATTCATAGTTATTTAAAGCATGTGTTATTTCACACATTAATTCATTCTGAGTAATACATTAGTTAAGTATATGTATTGTAGCCCTCAGGTAAAGTGTTACAGGTACTGTAATTGCAAAGCTCAAACACACAAGTAAAACCTGTGTTGAAACGGCTCATTATTTGGTGGCGCCCTAACCCACACAGAAGCAAACCAGGACTGGTTTGTAAGATGAACAAACCTTGAACCAGCATCAGCACAGATGACGGTTTGCATCACTGGACATGTGATAAACAGAACAATAAAAAGCATACTTACAGTATACTACAGTGTTTAGGCCAATGTTTTGAACATAAGGCTTCACTAGGACCATAAAGTAATTCTTGCACATGTTAACAAAAAGCAAAACGTGCCATAATATGCTTCGTCTTGTCAGCAATAACTCAATGATTTGTTTCTAATATCATTACCTAAAAGTATAAATATACTGTATGAGTATATTTATATATTTATACTTTATACAAAAGAAGAAACCGAAACATGTTCTGTGAGTTGTTTTTGGGTGTGGGTGATTAATTTTAGTCAGTGGTGGGATGCACATGCATGCTCACCAGGTTGAGATGGTTTGGTGCCCAATTTAATTTTAAAGCCATTGGCTTCAGAACATGAAAAACATTGTCATCAGTCAGTAGGTTTACATGCACAGCATAGTCGAGCACAACTACAGCTGCACAACTGTAGCTCAACTAAACTGTTTAATTAGACTACTGTCCCAGTATAGTATATGCACATTAGTATAATCAATTCATTGCTGAAATCATGTTGCCTCTGCTACAGTAGCTGGTGATATGCATTGTTTCAGCTTGTTAGTACTGGGCCACATCCTGTTGACCCATGATGTCACAACCCAAAACAACAGTCAATAGCGACCTAGCAAGTTAGCAACTGAGCGATAACCTGGCATGACAATGGACAGTGTTGCAAATGTGTACATAGTCTGATGTTATTGTGTTAAATGAAGGCACACAAAATTGCTGGATGCTCACGGAGTACAGCAACACCACTACTGCTCCTCTGTTTACCTTTTTATATGCTGTGCAACTTCTGAGCCGGGATTTGGTGCAGCACTCTTGCTCAGGTGCAGAACACCTCCTCCTTTTCCAGTCTGACTGGTGTGTATACATGCAGGAGTAAATCAGTGTTAGTCCAACATTTAAACCTTTGACTTTCCGTCATGTTTGCATATACTTTTAAAATTCAGTTTTAGTCACACTAACACACCTAATTTTTAGGTGTCATGTAAACCTACTGAGTGCCACCATATGACTGAGACCTCCTCTTGGCTGCAGGATGTTTTTGTGTGCAAGCTGCTGCTGCAGCCTTATATGTTCATGGGCCATCATGTTATGCTTAGAAATGAGTTCGGAGCCACCAGAAACACAGCTGATCATCAACACAGAGTAACAGATGAATGTCAAAGCCATTAGACTGATATCGCTTACATGCCCTGACTGGACTGGAAGGAAGAGTCCATACCTCATATTAAACAGCTAATAGCTACATATAATATTGTGTTATTCTATAAATTTATATATATTAATTCTTTTTTTGACAAGGACATTTAATTAGGTCTACAGAGTAAGCTCATAGATCGTGATAGATCAGAAATGGCATCAAGAGACTTAATAAGAGTAAAATATACAACAAGGTCCTTCAACACTTATTTGAGTGAGGAAAACTACCAAGAAATGCAGGAGAAAAATGTGAGAAAGCTCAGAGAAAGCAACAAAAGAGGATCTCCTGCCAGCACAGATAAATGTGCAATAGGTGTCATACTGTATGTACGGAAGTATACCCATGTCAATGAATATGCAGAAGCTCTCCTGGTGGTTGGTCTCTCCTATAGAGGAGAGGTCGAGGACAGCTCATGAACAACAAGTAATAATAATGCATTGAATTTAAATGTCTATAGATTATACACATGTCCTCTAACAGGAAGTCACAGACTAATTCAATGGAACCTATGAATACATTGAGGCTGAGCACCCAGACACCCTCTGCCCTTAAGACCTTTTAGAAATGTGTCCCATTTTTCCCCAATTCTAATCAAAACTATCATGTCCATCCATCCATTTTCTACCCCTTAATCCTCGTGAGGGTCGGGGGCAAAACTATCATGTGTTAAATCTAAATACCTATGAACGCAAATAGATAGACCTCCACCACCTATGCCAACCACCTACTATTCACTAAAGAAAGGCAAAAAAGTAGCTAAATTAGACAATGATAACACTTTACTGTGGCAACTAGATTGTTCTGAAAAAGCTCCATCCTACTGTAAGTAAATGGAGACAACAACAGATTGTGATAATGTTATAGGGATTGTTGTTTAAAATGCTCCTTTATTCCATTTGTAGCTCACAGTGATACATGCTATAACAAAAATACAGTACAGGCCAAAAGTTTGGACACACATTCTCATTCAATGTGTTTCCTTTATTTTCATGAATATATACATTGTAGATTCTCACTGAAGGCATCAAAACTATGCATGAACACATATGGAATTATGTACTTAACAAAAAAGTGTGAAATAACTGAAAACATGTCTTACAGTATATTCTAGTTTCTTCAAAGTAGCCACCCTTTGCTTTTTTGATAGCACTGCTAACCCTTGGTGTTTTCTCAGTGACCTTCATGAGGTCGTCAGCTGAAATGGTTTTCCATGAAGCTCATCAAGAGAATGCCAAGAGTGTGCAAAGCAGTAAACAGAGCAAAGGGTGGCTACTTTGAAGGAACTAGAAAATAAGACATGTTTTCAGTTAATTCACACTTTTTTTAATTACATACATAATTCCATATGTGTTCATTCATAGTTTTGATGCCTTCAGTGAGAATCTACAATGTACAGTACAGTAAATAATCATGAAAATAAAGGAAACACATTGAATGAAAAGGTGTGTCCAAACCTTTGGCCTGTACTGTATTATGGCAAAAGAATGAGGGTCAGTCAATTTGAAAAGTCTTGAAAACTTTGAAGAGCGCTACCTCTGCTGCAAAGGATTAGTTTATTACTATCACCAGTCTAACAAACTTTAAAATATACAGTACGTCAGACAGCACAGGATGAGTTTGGTGACTGCACTTGGTGACACATTTATCAAATGTCCCGTAACTTAACAGTTAAATTAATATCTGTCAAACACTATTTCATTCCCAAAATGACTTTGGATCATATTCTTATAAAAGGGCACTGTGAACAGACAACTGTCATGAACAATTTTCTGTTTAAATAATATACCAAAATCTAGCATATGCACAGGGACATACCTTATATCTGCACTATGATTAGTTATGACTTGTGATATCACAAACTGTCCAAACATTTTAGGTTTTCTGTAGTGCATGTTCAGAGTTTTTTCTCAGGACCAGTGGCACTGAGCAAGTTCAATTGTTTACAGCTTTTATTTAGAATCATAAAGTTTAAATGAACCTCAAAACACAATTAAGATGCATTTTCACAGTGTGGGACTTTTGACTTCTGTGTTCCAATGACACACGAATCTGATGTGATGCCAAATCTGCTGGAGTCTGACCAACACTTTAAAGCTGTGTTGATGCTATTATAAAAGTCTACCTGTTGATGTATTTAGCAAAGTGTAGTAGTTATGTCAAAGTAAAATCAAGTCTTGACCAATTATGGGTATTATTTTGAGAGATCCTGAAGTGGTCAGTGGGACTTGTTCCCTTGGTGGGGATAAAAAGCAAAATCTGGGATTCTTTCTCAGTGAGTATATTACTTTATGATTGATAGTTTATTTTTCCTCTGTGCACATCACTTGTATGACAGTGGCTTAAGATCCATCCTCTGGGGACTGTGAATGTCTGTGCCTAGTTTCAGAGGCACAGACATGCTGATTATAGCTGCATTTGCGGAAACATTTCATAAAAACACTGCAAGTGACACAGCTAAAAAAAAACATCCAGTTTACACAATACAGTACCTTTGTGTGTATTTGTGGTAATTGGATTATTGTTGCATTTGGAGATAATTGCTGGGAAAACAGACAGGCAAGGCAGAGAATGTGTGTGGCGAGGTGGACAAAAGGGTAACGCTGGGGGCCGCCCGGGACGGCATAGGATCTAGAGAGTCGTAAATGTAAAATACTGTGCTGTAGAGTGTGTGTGTATGTGTGTGTGTGTTGGTTCAGCGCAGAGAGAGGTTATCCAAACAAACCACTAGAATGTCAAGCTACGTGCCGACGATTCCTCTGTTTTATTGGCTGACTTCACTGAGTTACTCCTAGGTCAGCACACACTGGGGCTGCGTGAGCGTGTGTGTGTGTGTGTGTGTGTGTGTGTGTGTGTATGTGTGAACCTGTTTAGGTGCCTGAATATCTATGAATTTGTGGGTTGTCTATCTTTGCGTGTGTGCATGGGATGTGAAAATAAGCATTAAGTTACGGGGTGTGAGCATGACAGAGAGAGGAAGGGTCAACTAAAGAACAAGTGCTGGCCAGAGGCTGTGTCTTTAAAAATATGTTTTTATATCTCAGTGGGGACCAAAACCTGAATCCACACCAAGCGACAACACAAGTGCAGTCCCCATGAATCCACACTGTTTTTGAAGACTAAGACCTGAGGACACAACATAGCATTTTTATGTATTTGCTACTGAAGTGTAAAGAAAATACAATGTATAAGGATTAACACTGAATTTAACATTGAGCGTTTTTGTTTATTTTGATCACCAAAACAAAACAGCAAGATAATTCTGTTGACAAAACACACAAAAGCAAGAAAATTAACAAGGAAATTAAGAAAATGAACAAAATGTTCACAAAATTAACAAAATAATCCGAAAAAAGAAACTTGGCAAAAAAAAAAAGAAAATGAACAAAAATGGTGGTACCTCGGACAAAGAGCTCTTCTGACAATGAGAAATTTGGATACCAAATAAAAAAACTGCAAAAAATTTACCTCTGACAATGAGGTTTTAACCGGATAAAAAGTAATCACTTCTGGGTCTCGACGAAGCTAACAGCTGTTAGCCAAGCTAACAGAGGCTAGTGGCTAACAGCCGTTAGCTTGTGTTATGGAGATGATACTGCTGCTTTGGATCAAAGAGAAGGAAATCACTGGTGATACTGTACCATCATTAAAGCCATCGGCCCACGGCGTGTCCCGCTCCCAGCCGTGTCGACACGGTCGGACACGGGTGTCTCGTCTATTAACAGACGAGACACCTATTCAGCCTGTTCTCTATTTTATTACAGTGGTACCTCGCATAAAGAACTCTTCGCCTAAAGAAAAATTTGCATACAGAAGAAAAAATTGGCAAAAAGTCCAAACCGCATAACAAAAAATTATTCGGACAGCGA
>JAQQAE010001959.1:0-23604 GCA_029823295.1 Pseudamia nigra
GAGAATCTGTGCTTATATTTCCTTTTCGTAGCACGTGAGGTATTTCTTGCCTTCCAGGGCAGTGGAATACAGTGTTCCCTGCAGAAGTTCAGGACACGGGGCTAAGTCCAAACCGACAGCATCAAACTGAATAGCAGCTTTAACCCAAAGCTAGTGATTACAACTTAAACAGGCAGGAGAACCTAGGGAGAAACACCAAAGGGGTGTCAGTGCAGGTATTATGTGAGGAAGTGCAATTTCAAAATCAGTCCATGGGGGAAAAGTGGAAGCCATATCTTGAGGGAAAAAAAAAAAATTTTTGTGAAGAGGCACCATAAAATAATATTTAATTTCATCACGTCATCTCATAGACTTGAAAGCAGCCAACATGGGTTTTCATCTCAAATTTGCTGCCAAAATCAGCTCGGATCTTTCAATGCGGGCAAAATAAGCCACTTGCCAAAAGCAAAAGTATAATTTAAATCCTGGCCTTCCACAAAGTTTGTTACTTCAAATGACAAATAACTTGAATGGATATGTCATGCCAAAGACAAAAGCTGAAGAGATGTGAAAATTTAATGATACACTTTGTGTGAGAGGCTGCTAATGCAGCAGAGGTCGGTGCTAGCACTTGGCACAGTGCTTTTTTAATAATGTCATGCTTTCCATTTACTAATCTACAGAGCACTGGGAGCAATGTCATGAGGTCATTGCAGGTTTTAATGCTGCTTCTGCACCAGTCAGCAGAGAACTCTGTTTACCCAGACCCCAGGAAATTAAGAGGACAACTTAACTGGCCCAAAAAAATATTCCAAGACAGACAAATATTCCATATCAGCATGGGAATTTAAACTAATGGTGCCAACAAAATGGGGTAAGATGAGCCACCCCGTGTTTAAGTAAAGAACTGTTGTCATGTGACCCTGAATTCAGGAAGGATTTACCATTTCACTGCCTGTCATGAAGAGAAGCACATAGTAGTTAATGCTTTTTATACAAAACGTATCCGTCAGTAAGTAAATTTTCTGCATGTCATGTTTAAAGTTGTAAAGTCACATGGTCAATTTACCCCCAGTTGGTTTCACAGATTTGGCTCAACGTACCCCTACTTTGGGGCACGTTGAGCCAAAGGAGCACTTTAAATGGAAAGGTCGTATTTTCCATCCTCTTCGTCATAGATGTGTCCTCCAATAAGGATACATCTATATTCATTCTATCTCTCTTCTTTTCCCTTGCCTCCACAACAACATAAGCAAAAATGCCTCATCTCACCCCATTCTCCCCGATGCATAGTGTGTTGATTTTGCACTTTCATGTTCTAGTTTGAAATGTGCTGCTAAGACTAATAGAGCAGAGTTTGTCTCGCACATCGTGAAGTCCACACACATCCACCCGCATTTACAGTTCAAGGCTTTTGTCTGTTCCGAGCGCACGCTTCACAGAACCAGATAGGAACTTTCCATATCGCAGGCTTTTCTCTCATCTTTCAGCTGAACGCGCTCTGCCGGCTGCAGTAGCTTAGGTGAGAACTTTGTATTCCTACCTTCAGCATTTCCTCAAAGTCCCAATCCAAATCCCAACCAGGATAATCTCATCCCTCCACTCTGATGTACTTCCATTTATCCCAGCCTTGTGCTGTTGCCAGCTCAGTCCCGTGTTAGGGAAGAGGAGAAAGAGGATTTCTTCTGCTTTCCCCTTGCTCGGGCACTTCACTAAGGTTGTAAGTCCATATCACCTCAGCGCGCCACAGAATCTGCTCAATGTCATCCTCGCAGCCCCTCAGGACACAACGGCCACTTACCTGTTATCACGCGACTTCCAGCAGGGTTCATCTGAATTGTTCAAAAGCCTGAAATACATCCCCGTTTAACAGTAGCAACCAAAAGTGACTGTAAATTCCAAATCGCTTTTTAATATTGTAAGTGCTGGAGAAAGCAGTACATTATTGACATCCATTTTTTCCATTATTCGTGTAACCATTATCAGAGCATTTGTGGTTAAAGTGTATTTCAACACAAAAACTTCTTTCTTATAACAGTCAGACGTGCTGTTAATTACCAAACTTTCTGTCTGTACAGCTGTAATGATGTAGTCATTTCATCTTTCACTCTTTTATTATCTGAACTAAATAGCATGTGCAAAATTAACATTTTTTATGCTGAGGCACAAATGTTGCCTGCATCACCAAGTATGGAGGAATATAAATTAAGCAATCAGTGGAATTCAGCAAGCCACATTACCCATGCGGCAATTAAAGATATAATAATAATAATAATAACACAATTTTATGCTCTGTTACATACATTTCAACTGGTCCAAAAGCAGTTCGTAGTCTGTTGTCACCAGCTGTGGTATATGAACGTAAGATTTCAAATGACAAATTACAATGCTTTACTTTTATTACATGAACATACTATATTTTTTTTATTGTATTATGTTCCATCCATCACAGTTTTAAGAAAACCATACATCCACTTCTAAACACCAACGGCCTTGGTCCAGTACACACCATGCACCTTATGCCAAAATACAAACAAAACAATTAGGAGAGTAAATATGCAATATTTAACGTACTTAGCGTACACGCGCAGCATGAATAGGTTGAAGTGAAAAGGCAATCAGAGCAACGCCAAACAATTAATGAATTCAAAATTAGAACGACTGCATACTGCACATCAATCTCAGCAACCGAAATTGTCGGCCAGCAGACCAAAACAAAATAAGCATCAAAAAGGGAAAGCGGCAGCCGCCACTGTTGGCAAGCAAACAAACACAGACAAAAGTAAAACATCGACTCGTAATATGTCCTGCAGCGTAAGATGCAAACGACCACTGAACCTGAGCAAAAAAGAAAGAAGATACAATGTGAAAGAGCAGAACTTTTCAGGTGCATTGCTTGAAAAGAGAGAGAGCATAAAACGGTTTTCAAAAGAGTCAAAAATAATTCAATCATGGTGATCAATCTGAACTCTACTCTTGATTGCTTTATTTGGGCATGGCTGTAAAAGTTTGTCATGTCATCAACTAAAAAACAGACTTCATATGAAACGAAGGAAGCACTCAAAGAGGGCAGACCACCACCAAGCTCGCCAAACCTACCATTATCATTCGACCCTCATTATTGGATTCTTTGACCATCAAAACCCACCAGTAGCATTTTAAATTACATACAGTTTATTAGTTCAATAGTTACAGTATTCACCAAAAATAAAATAATGGTCCATAATGGTGGTTTTCTTCTGGATGTAGCTCTGTAAATATTAAAGATACATCAAATATATGGGCAAGTTACTGAATCAGCAGACTTTCCGCTACTGTTTGGTGTTAGTTGCATGTCTGTAGCTTTATTTTCTACATAACAATAGTTATTTTTCCTCAACCCTTGTAACTATAAGCATTCTTTATCACTATATCTACAGTGTTGCCCATTTCTAGATGTGGTTTGATAGAATCTTTTATGTTGTTATCTTATGTTTTTTGGCTACATTTTCTGGGTGCTATTCGTGCCATTACACGGGCAAATGTATAATTTGGCCCCATCTTACAATGATGAAGAATCCATTAAAAATCTTCCATTAAAGAAGAATCCATTTAAAAAACCTGGTCTTAGGCATAAAAAAACAAACCAGTGACTGGTATCTCAGAAACACAGAGTGCACATCACTTTCAAGATAGGCGGTCATGTAGAAGGGTGCATACTGCAACAACTGTATATTTATTAATAATAACAATAAATGAATAAAGGCTGTTTCTATAACGCTTAATGGTGTTTGATTAAGCCCTTTCATTAACTCAGCTATTTAACGCCACCTGTTGGTTGGGAGTACCAGGACAACTGCTGAGTATTTTGGATCCTTTGCACCTGAATATATATAAAAATAATATACTTCTCTGAGTTGCTAAGCTATTTGTTGCTGCATTCAGTTATATTTATTCTTTATTTACACACTCAAATGGAGCGCTGCATCGGTCAAAGAACTGACAGGCAGGACGAGATGAGACCGAACCTGGATGTTTTATTTAATGACGATGGAGACAGAATAGCATCACACTGATGAGTATTAAAGGGAACGACGTACAGAACTCCCACGGATAATTAAGTAGATAATTGCTTGTTTGGATGATGCGCCGTGTGAATGACAGGTCGTCACCCTGACAAAATAACAAACCTGACCTGGTCAAGCCCACTGGATCAGAGAGGTTTTTAGATTTTCAAAACAGAGCTCAAGACATGACTTTTGAAATCAGTCAGTGTTTTTTTTTATTTCTTATCTCGAAATATATTTGTCAACATTCAAGGCAACATCATTTCTGGTGACATTTTTGCCTTTATTAAAATCACTGGATTTTTTGATTGCCTGAAATTTGTCATTTAAAAGGTCACCCCTGTGCACCCTATGAATTTGACCTGGCAATTAGTCAAATTTCACATGTAACAGCACAGTTTCTCAAAACGCTGTAGGATCGTGTGGACAGATAATTGGTCCTGACCCGCCCCTGTGCCTGGCAGGGGTGAATCACACTAAACTGTGCCTCATTATCCAGCATAGGTTTGGGTGAGCAGTAGGATATGCTGCGAGCACTTCTGTGGACCCACGAAGAGTCAAGGACCCATTCAGGCAGCTGGAAACACTGGGTTTCCCTCTGGGATTCTTCCCAGATACGCTTCTAGAAAAATGTTACCCCTTCTTGACACAAATGAATAGATTTGACACAGCTTTGTTTGCTTATCGTCCCCCTCAGGGAGCCTGGAACACATACTTGTGTCTGTCCTATTGTTGGCAATGTGTGTATAGATTTATTGATCTATATGTTTTCTAACAATTCATATTTACAGTACATACTGTCACATAGCAACATGTACAACACAGTCATAGTGCAGCATGTACTGTAAGTAACAAAACATCAGGGACGAAGTCCACAGAAAGAACAGGTCAGAGTGGATTGTGGCGGAACAAACAGTGTGTTTTCATTTTCACTATCGCCTTAACCATGATCTTTTCATAAGTCTATAAAGTTGTTTTTGCACATAAACCAAAACAAAACCCAAAAAATCAGTTATTTTCTATATTTTAACTTTTTTTTTCAATTAGTGTCACTAATCTGAAAACTCTCATCGATGTTGTTTTTGGGAATCGTTGGCCATTGAGCTTCTCTATCATTTGACGATGTGTTGGCATGAATTATTAATTTATCAATGTATCCATCACATAATATTGTGTAGCAACAAAAGACTGGGAAGGTTGAGGAAGGCTCAAAAATCTGTTCATCTGTGGAACATTCCACAGGGAGTGTCAGGGTTGGTTATAAAAGGAGCGTCTCCAAAAGGCTCAGATTGTCAACGTACACTTACAAGGATTTTATGGATTTCATCGTCTATAGTCCATAATATCGATCAGATTCTGATAATCTGGAGAAATTTCTGCAAGTAAGTGGCAAGACCGAAAACCAGCCTTAAATGTCCGTGACCTTCGATCCCTCAGGTGGCACTACATTAAAAACCGACATCATTCTGTAAAGGATATTACCATTGTCAGGAACACGGTTCATCGCTACGTCTACAAGTGCAAGTTAAAACGCCACCGTGCAAATTGAAAGCCATATATCAACAGATAGAGTGGAAAAGTGTGCTGGGGTCTGACGAGTCCACATGTCAGATGTTTTTGGAAATCACGGACTTTGTGTCCTTTGGGTCAAAGAGGAAAAGCACCATCCAGATTGACCTCAAAGTTCAAACTCAGCATCTGTGACGGTATGAGGGTGTGTTAGTGCCCTGCGTGGGACACTTGAACATCTATGAAGGCACCATTAATTCTAAAAGGTACAAACAGGCTGCGGGGCAACAATCCAAGCAATGTCTTTTTCAGGGACATCTCTGGTTATTTCAACAAGACAATGTCAAGACACATTCTGCATGTGTTACAACAACGTGGCTTCACAGTAAGAGAGAGGGGGCGCTAGACTGACCGGTCTACAGTCCACACCTGTCTCCCATTGAAAATGTGTGATGCATTATGAAGCACAAAATATGACAATGGAGACCACGGACTGTTGAGACACTGAAGTCACACATCAAGCAAGAATGGGATAGAATTCCACCTACACAGCTTCGATAATTAGTAAACGCTTATTGAGTGTTGTTCTAAGGGAAGGTGTTGTAACACACTTGTAAACATGCCCCTGTCCCAGCTCTAATGCAACATGTTGCAGGCATCAAATTAAAAATGAATGAATATTTGCAAAAAACAATTAAATTTATCAGTTTGCACATTAAACACCATGTGAGTCTATTCAGTTGAATGTAGGTTGCAAAGAATTGGCAAATCATTGTATTCTGTTTTTATTTACACTTTACCCAACATTCCAACTTCATTGTATTTAGGTTTATACTTTGCTGATGGCTGGTAATCTTGGGTTGTAGATTCTTCTGGCAAACTGAATGAAGATGCTGATAATTTTCATTTATAGTGCACTGATCTCAGTTGAAAAAGAATAAAGTCTACCATAAACATCTCTGAATGTCACAGCAAAGCTTATTACTTTTAATGTTTTTACTGCTATTTGCCTGGTATCCATTCATATGCAGTAAGTTAATTTCTGTTGAACTTTGTGTCTACAATATACAACGATAGCATTTTCTGTTTCTCACAATGTTAAAAAAAAATGTTCATTTTCCTGACTGTAGACCTTTTTACTTTTCTAGTCATATTGTTTTTTTCTCTTGTCAAAACTTATTCTTTGAAATGAATAATACACCTACTGAAGAGGCTGTAGAGGAGACGTGTGGTGGGAGGTGAAAAAAAAAAGTTCAATAACTAAGCCATCCTGAAATCTTTCAAAATTTATATAACAATATACAAGTCTCCATGAGTTCATTATATATGTAGCTTATGTTCACAGACCTTCAGTCAGTGAACTGCTAATCGAGAATGAAAGCTGCCTAAATATATGAGGAGCAGCTCTTTAACCTTCAAATGACTGTTGCCATGCTCACAGCAGATGGTGAAAATGTGTAAAAAAAAAAAAGAGCTGCTTAATGCCATCCATTGAAGACCACAGTTTTAATTAGCATCTACTTTGCATGAAAGCCCATAATTTTACAGTTATGTGGTTAGATATTAAAGAGGATGTTCTCTGAGAGCGAAGAATGGCAGAAAAATGGTTAAAGTGGCATTCTGGATCGCCGACAGTGACTAAGGTTGACAAAGACCTTGTTGGTGTGCGGTGACATCAGTGATGTGGCACAAGCTGTCAGTGACTCATACCGCCGATGTCAGCTGTCACGCCTGCACCGGCTGACATGGCAGGCCTTTGGCACACATACAGTCCTCCGTGGAGCCGAGACACGCACGGTCAGGATGCTAGTTACGTTATCAGCCGCATCACAGCACACGCATGTTTGGCATCAGTTCCAATGAGACGGAGGTGTGAAAGCGCTCGCGCTGACAGACACGTGAAATGTCTGTGTTCAAGAAAGGTTCGAATATTAGCACAATACAGTATGTTCTACTTTGACCCTTTCCAGGTTTGCCTCACCGCAATTTCAAGGTATTCACTTTGCTCCAAGCTGTTTCGTTATACACAAAACAATCATCTCCGGAGATACTATACAAAAGGAGTTTTGTTTTTTGCTCCCGACTTCATTATTTTATCTCTCTCACACTCACTCACAAAGTGAGTAAGTGTCACTTCTGAATTGAGCAAACAGCTCTAATTAGCAAGCGGTATATAGTTAGGAATTTGTGTGGTAAACGATAACTTAAAATCCCACCTCGTTGAAGCAACATATTGCTGCAGAAATGTGGGAAAATGTATGATGCAGAATGATTTTCAGTGATTCAATCTTCGCATAGATCCAGGAGCCAGGACGTAGTAAGAAAAGACAGAAGCAAAAATGAACACAAATGCAGTCGCTGGGAAAAAAAAGTTCATTAGTAAAAACAAAAATAGTGACAATAACAAGACTGTGATTTATCCATGCAATGCCTAGATTATAAGAGTAAATGCTAAGATCCACAACCAGACTTGAATTCTGAAACCGGTCGGTTCAGATCAATGAATCAGCCCAAGACAGTATATTGGTTTGTAATTCTCCTTCCTTCCACTCTAATTACTGGATGCACATGCCATCTTCCAAATATGACCTCATACGTTGCTTGTTCATGCTCTGTAAGGATATGTTTTAAATCCACCACACATAAAGATGTTGCTGTGTTGAACACAGTGGAGGTCAGCTCATCCAAACCCCAGCTCTGCCAATAAGAGACTAGGGTTCATGTCACACCTAATACATTTTTATGTTTCCCGTTCTGTGTTTTTGTGCTTTTTCTGTCCTTCACCCTGACGGAAAAACGGGGCTTCACACCTAAAGCTAATCCTCACCACAAGCACATCATCAAACAAATGGCTAAAAATGAAACTTAAAAACCTGCCAATCGTCTCATCATCTATCTGAGTCACATTAGAAAATGTCCCACGGGACAATGGACCAATGCAGTCAGTATAGGCATAATTTTAGGAAGTGCTGCCTTGTTTTCTACAGCTGGATTTCTAGTATTGATGTAGTGAAAACAAAAAAAAGAGGAGGTGGAGTATTTCTCTATTCAATGAGCAGTTGTTGTTTACAGGAGCTGGTGTCACCTCTAATTAGGTGAGAAAACACAGAAGATCAAGACAGAATTTAGGAGGGAAACAGTGTATTGTAACACAGCATTCTGTGCTAACAGAGGACCTAGAGCCCATGAATAAAGAAAAACACATACTATACAGCATGACATTCTAAAACCAGCCTCTGGCAGTTTGACAACCCGAATCCCTGGTGACACCATCAGCTGGCTCGCGACAAGCTGAGACGGTTCATTTCACAACCCGGCTACCTTTACCTGGGATGGCCCAAATGGTTTGGATTCGTTGAGAATCTTCGGTCTGACCTGGGCCTTGAAATTCAAATATTTTAGATAACACTGAAGATAGGCATACACTACCGAACATTTGTCCTTGTAACACCACAAACAACGCCCTGAAAATGTAGCCAAAAAACATAGGATAAAACCAGAATAGATTCTATCAAACCACAAAGTTTGATGCAGATATGGGCGATATTCTGGATATAGTGACCCAGAATGCTTATATTTACAGAAGTTGAGTAAAAATAGCTGCTGTAATTCAGCAATTAAAGCTATAGACGTGCAACTGACACCAAATTGTAGTGGAAAGTCTGTAATGTGTCCACAGGTTTGACTTATCTTCAGCATTTACAGTAGATCCAGAATAAAACTGCCACTATAGAAATACTATGTTTTTGTGAATAGCTGTTCAACTAATAATAAAATAACATTAAAACTTACGATTTGTACAACTTTACCATTTTTTTTGCATTGTCACATCCCACTACGAAGAGAAACTGAACTGCTTTCTAGTGTTTATATTGTGTTGCTTTTGCATATAGCAAGTAACTGACAAGAAAACTTTACACCAACGCAAGAGTGTTGTAAGAAAACCAGTGTTTTTCTTGTGTCACATAGTAAAATCCAAGTGTATTTAATGACACGAAGTCAAGCAGTTGCTGAGAAAGCTCTCAAAAAAATAGGCCAGAGTTTATAGTCAACTTTAATGTCAAATAATACATAACCTGACTGTTCCTGCGTATCTGTCATAACAATGTCTAAGCCCAGATCCATGTTACTGTCTCGTTAGTTGCGCAGACCCCATACTGTTTTGCTGCTCATTGCCAGTTTGTTTGTTTTTTTTTTCTATTATTAATTACCTCGGATAAATACAAGAGGATTTCTCATTTTAGATTGTCATTAGAAGCACATTACTGCTCCACTGATGCAACATGACTTATTTACTCCACAACAGTCTCCTCTCCTGTGTCGCCTCAAAGGTTCTGGAATGAGCCTGGGGAAGGAGGCACAAGCCCAGGTCGCGCTAGAGAGAAAACACACAAAGTTTTGTTCCACAGCAAACAAGGCACATCAGTGCCACTGTGTAGAGCTTGACCTGCAAAATATGGATTTCTGAGCTTACCGTCGCAGCCCTCAGCAGGGCACTAATGTTATATTATTGGCTGTTAGCAGCTCTCAAGTTTTTCTATTACCTTGGTCCATGACTTGACATCACTGTTAAATAGCGGCACAACATGTACCTTCTAGCTTGTTCTATTGTTCTGACCCCAACAACCCCCAGGACAGAGGGGAAATAGAGCTGGAAAAAGAGGTAGTGAGGGAAGAGAGGTCACCATCAAGGAGAGCAGCCTTTGCAGAGCAGAAATGTGTGTGTCCACACATGTGTGCAGCGTGTCCGTTGTACAGTGCTGTTTCATTCGGCCTTGTGGATTTTGTTGCAATTCAGTTCTGTGGGTTATTGAAAGTGCATTGATAGAAGCTCAGCCTTTTCTGTATGATGAATGGCTGTGAGCTGTGTGGACAGATGAAACAAATAGTGCTCTCTGCTCTGACTATAGCCAGCTGACTGATGCTGCTTCAATAACTAGCTACCTTTAGCCCATTTCAGCCCAAAGAGCAATAAGCATTCTGCTCCTTTGGACTCTTGTTGTCCATTTGTTCAATCCAATTTAAAAGCGAGTGGGGGTATTAAGAAGAGGGTAGGATAACTTTGATGCAGCACTTGTCCCTGGCCTGGATTGCCTTCAGAGCTGTCATTACTTCATGACTGCAACAAATTCAACAATAAAGTTATACTAGTCTGCACTATTTTGCCTCTGAAGGCCAGTTTGTTGGAAAGTAAAGAACTACAAATACTTTGCTCCTGTGTATAGGTTTCAGGTCTGCGTATTTTTTAACAATCTTTCATTTTGCTGCTTACATTTTAATACAGAGAAATGTTTTTCTTACTCATTAGTTTTTAAAACAGACCATTACTTTAGTTTAAATGCATTTAATAGGAGTGATCTGAACAGATTTGTTCCTAAGTTAATGGGAAATCTTGCTTCTCTGGCTAAATCCACCATCATGAATCTTGGAGTGACTTTTGATTCAGCATTTACTTTGGATACCCCTGTTAAATCTCTTTGCATGGCTCCCCATCCATTCCAGAGTCCAGTCTAAGATCCTGGTTTTGACTTTCAGAGCCCTACATCCATGAACTTTTACATCTGTGCACCGCCAGCAGGACCTTGAGGTCGTGTGATTAGGGTCTGCTGGCTGTGCAGAATCCAAGGCTGGAAAGTAAACAGGACGGAGCTTTTGCAGCTGTGGCCCCCAGACTCTGGAGCTCTTTGCCTTTGAGCTAGAGATCTGCTCACTCAACTGTGGTTTTCATCTTGAAAGGTGCCATATAAATACAACTTTACTTACCTACTTACTATTTTTATTTTACATCTATTTATTCACATCAGGACTGGTTAGAACTCAAATGGTTTGCACCGTAACATTTAAGGTTAAAAAACATAGTTACAACTAGATTTAACAGAGAGGGGGACACGAAGAAAGATGTCAACCTTTGTTACTGACATTGGAAACTAAATCAGCCTTTGTGGTGAATTGAATTATATTAAAATGACTGAGGTTCATTTAGCTTCATACAGAAACAGCTGGTACAAATGTCCTTCACTGATGTACACTTTAACATTTCAGCATTTGTGTTAATTGACTAAATAATATGTGCACTTTTACCACCTCATGCATCTTGATAGTGAAAATATTGTATTTGTATGCTGAAATGTAATGTAAACTGAAGGCAACACTGCAAGCATATCTGTAAACTCAGTGATGCCTAATAGGACAAGAATTTTTTTATTCCATTTGTCACATTTGGAAACACAAAGTGTACAGTGTCATCAAAGTGGATGCAGCTACAGTACGTTGGCACTGTGGTCTTCAGCCGGACCTGTGAAAATCATGTTGATTGGATTTCCCTTCACAGCCATTTGAATTGCTAGCTGTGTTATATTTTACCGCTTCACACAGCAACCTGTGTGACACGATAAAAGAGGAACCAGTGTGACCTGACCATCCAAACCGGATATTTTTCATGGTACAACTGTCTCGTGTTTGAATGAAGGGAATTGTAAAATCCTAAATAAAATGGTAGCTCGGCGCCCCACGGTGTAGGCCTCGCATCGCCGTGGAATTTTACATGCTGATTTTTGTGTGTAATGGGTCAGTAAGCTGTACGCCATAGATACAGGTCACTTCTGTCCTCTTCATTGTCCGCCTGCCTGACTCGATGACACCCTCCTGTTTCCAATCCACATGTGCCCACACACATGAAATCCTTAGCCTGTCTTACTGAAACACAGAAATAAACAATACACTATATGTTCAGATCTACAGTTATTTTCCATCCGTCTAGCCTAGCGTGTAATATTTTATTAAAATATACCAGAAGAAATGAAGCTCTAGTAATGTGAATAAATTGCCTAGATAATCACTGATCATGTATTTTGTAATTATCTCCATTCCTTCTTGTGACCTGTGAATAGAAATTAACTTCAGGATTTTCAGAAGCCAAAAACAGTTCTGAACACAGTCAGCATACGGCTTCCTTTTGGCAGAGTGTAACTTGCTTGCCACAGAAATCCTGAGCTCAATGGTTCAGCTACAGATTAAATCAGCTGTAGATAAGTGATGGGTGATGATGCGGTGCCATTTCACCAACTCGCTTCCATCCCCAGCCGGTTGAATTCAGCCATAATGTCAGGTACACGGTGTTTTTTTGAGTGAGCAATGCAACCCACCTCTGGGAAGATTCCTCCTTAGATGTCAGAAGTTAAGGGTATCAGTTATTAAGCTGTAAAAATGAATATGGATAAGTGGAATAAATGAATATGGTAGTACAACAAGCCTGTGGACTGCCACATAGGAGACCAAGGTTTGTGTCCCACTTACTGTTTTGCAATTTTGTTTGTGCATGACGTGCTATGTATTTTGTGTTTTGTCTAACCCTGCACCTCCAGCCTTTTTTCTATAGCCATAACTGTGTAGGTGGTAATGAACCTTTATATTGTGGCAAATGTCTCACTAATTCTATGTATCAGGAAATGCCAGGCCTTGTAGAGCGCTTACCGAAGGATAACGTGTGCATAAAGACAGACAAGTAGTGAGCGTCAGAGCCACCAGCAGCAGCGAGTAAGTGGAAAAGAAATGCCAGCTCAGATTAGTTATAGTTTGTTAAGTCTGCATATTTGTCATTCACATGTAAAACTGGAGTGTCACCTTTGGAGACAATGTCAAAAGGATTCATCCTCCTCTTTTTTCCCTCCAGTTGAAATCCAAACAGTTACGTTCGTGAATTAATGAATTTTGAACATGTAAGAAATAACACACAATCAAATGTCATCTATCCATCATCAATAAAAAAAACATACAGATAGACAATAACTTGTATCTGCAGCAACTATTACATGCTCAAAAGGGAGTAGGAAGAGGGATAAACTTATTTAATCACACCCCTATTATTGGCAAGTAGTATATTTAATAAATCCTTTATGTTTTTATAATTATACTCTTTACACAATAATTTATTCATAAACGCCATATACAGTATTCATGGGATGCAACAAGCTATTTATATACTGTACAGTATAAGTGGTTATATGATGTTTCCAGCACACAATACTTCATTCATGTACATGTACACGATACAATACAACATATAGTATCTGCAGTATACACAAATTAATACATTATGCAAATCAAACATATACATATTTATACAAATATATGCACATACACACACACAAATCACTGTGGCTCTGTGTCCTGACTTCAGTTTGACTGACAGAGCGACAGCCTCAGTGGCAGCATATGTACATATGTAATATAGTTCTTTTGTATTGTTGGCAGCAAAGCACATGCTGTATTTTGAGTTGTTTTTCCTGCTTTTTGAAAGCCTTTAGAAAATCAAAGAGTGGTTTATTGTACGTATCAGTATAAAACTGGAACTGACTGAACTTTGGGTTTGTGGGAACACAGGAGTTGTCTTTTACTTGAACAATGAACTGTGACACACATCCCCTACTGTATACATCCATTTGTGCATTGCTGCTCGCAGTGTGACTTGGAAATACAGTTTTGAAAATTGAAATTGACTCTTGGTTTACCCATTTGCCTTTGTTGATTGTATTACAGGGTTTTGATGCAGTTATGTCATGTCTCGCCTGGATTATTGTTTAGTGTACATTGTCAAAATTATTTTTGTATTTATTTTAACTTGTCTTACTTGATTCTGATTGGCACTCCACATTAAATCATATCAAATCCACTGTGCCAGAAGTTGCACTCAAAATTGACAGCATTTAGGATTAGTTGTTTTTCTGCACTAAACTGTGAGCCCAAAACTGGGGTCTGGAGCAAACTGTAACATCTGTGTATCATTGTGCTAATGCTATTGTGTAATTATTGTTTATTAACAGTGAATTAGATTCTGAGAAATTCCTGGTTACATACAGTATTTTATGTTAATAAGGAACAGTTGAGAAAGGGCGCAAAAGACAACGGCTATTTTCAAGGAGTGTCAGTTGACAAAGACAGGATGAGATTTACTGTAATATATGTTGGTGATTGTTTGTGGGTTTGAGCAGTAACTGCATTAAAAAATCTCACCAAGTGTGAGTAGAGTGAACAAGACTTCTTTTTCATGATTTGTTTCAATCAGCAGTGGCGGTTGGTGAGGAGCCATGTACCATCAGGACAATGGCCAAAACCCTTGGCTGTTTCCTACGCACTTTATTTTTATCGGTGTATCAGGAACCTCTGTGGCTCTTCTGTGAAGAATGATGCTTTTCAAAGTGCTTCATGCCATATTGTCTTTACAGCAGTAATGGCTTGGCGTCGAAAGACTGTCAGCTTCATGTGGTTACCTCACTGAAAATTACCTATGGTAATCCTGTTGAATATATTTGCATTCTGATTTTTTTCCATATCATGCTGCAACCTGCCTCAAGAGATAACAAAAAGCCAATAAAACCTGACCAGAACGACTTTCTACATCTTCTATACTGCTTGAATGACCAAGACTAAATATCCATCTAGAATGGTTGCTGTGAGATACATATGCTTCAGTGAAAATCGGATAATGTAATGTAAATTTACTCCACTTTGAATTGATTTTTCTTAAGAATGAAATTCCGCAAGCGTAAAATCAGAATATGCTTCTTCTAAACTAAAGGAGACTATCAGTCACCTTCTAAGATGAGAATGCTGCGAGTTTTCCTGCACAAGCTCAGTCAAGGGCACTGCATGCACACAACCCTGAAACATGCACTCCCGGGTGGGCAACCCACTCACAGCTTTGCACTGCGGGTATAATGTCTCATTCCATTGGTTTGATGCTGCTGAAGGCTGCACTTAAAAGCTTCCTTTTAGTTCTGTTCCATGTCCCAACAGCTGACGACAGACACTGCATTTTACATGTCAGCGCAGACTGAGTTGATTCCAATCTGTGAGATATTAATAACTCACCTGTGCGTTTGCAGCCATGTGTGGGCATGTGTGCATGTATGTCTGCTCATGTGCTTGAGCCTCTATGTTTATGTGTTACCAAAAAGAGAAAGAGGAAGTCTGCGTGTCGTTATTGAACACCCACAGCTCCCTCTAGCTTCTCCACTGTGAACACACTAACTGCTCCAGATGAAGAGAGGGTGGAGGCGTTGTGTGTTTGTGTGGTTGCGCATGAATCAGCTTCAACCAACTCCCTGTTGCAGGCTCATTTGTCATGATTTAAAACTGTGATGGTCGGACTAGAGCAGTGTCTGAATCAAGCAACAATTCACCTGGTTAGTCTGGTTTTCTGTTATGTCCCTTGAAACAAATAGGTAATGCCACAGTTTGCCACAACATGATTCAGGTTGGCTGTACTATTTCAGCCAATTATTATCTGCATAATGTCTCTTTATGCATCCTTACTTTTGCTTATTGCCAGAAAACAGAGCAGCTTCCTTTTTCACCCTCCAGGAAGTAGGAGAAGCACTACCGCTGCAGATGTAACAATGAAATATTCTGGGAGACAGACTATCACAGAGTTGGCCAATGAGCTGATAGAAAGAAGCAATGAGACTAAGTCTAAGCCACTAAAGGACAAATGAAAACAGAAAGAAAGATAAAAGTTTAGACAAGAGGTTTTCCTGATGGATTTACTGAAGAGGAAAGGCTAAGTGAGTCAAGAGAAAACTGCTGAACATTTACAAAGAGAAGCTGCTGATGAGGGGAAATAGTTGCACTAATCGTCAAATATAATACCTGTAAGACTTTCCTGATGAGGGAAGAGGTCATAAAATATTTCTCATTCAAAAGCTTAAGAATCAAAATGATATGACAAGAGATACTTACCACGGTTCACATGCTGATGAGGTTGGTGATTTGCTGGGGAGAGCAGATGGAATTTGTTGATCCTTGTGGGTGAAAATTGATATTTAAGAAACAGTTTCAACCAGTGTAGAGAGAGTAATACAATTTTACAGCAGAAATATTTTGTCGAAAAGCAATTTCACTCCAAACACTGGCCTAAATAATCTGTAAACACTTCAAGGGACACTGTCTCACTGCATCTAGCGATGTGTTAGTTTTTTGAGTGCTTGTGGTTTGAGTGGGAGTTGTTCCACAGATGCTGAACTTTTTCTGTGTAGTCATGCATTCTTATATTTCCTGTAAATTTTAGATATCTGTGCAGCACCATCCAATAGACAATGAAAATGTTTAGACTTGTGAAGGAGCTTTTAATACAGTTTATTTCTATACATTTTCGACCGTTGCAATCACACGTCATGCAATGGTCAATGCAAGGCGTTTATGCGTTTGACCTCCAGCATCTTCAGAGCTTTTCTGTGTGCCATCTGCATGTTCTCACCATGCCTGTTCTTGTTTCCTCCAGATGCTCTGGTATCCCCTGCCATCTGAATATACAGATTAATTGTCCTGCCTTGCCCCTGACCAAGGCACTGGCTCAGACGTGGCACAATGGCTGCCCACTGTTCCTAATGGAACACCCTCTGTGGACAAAATGCCAAGAGTAGTCAAAGAGGTTGAGCATTTCCTTTTCTCTCATTGAATGTCTTCACATGCACAAAACCACCTGCGTACTGGCCTCATTCCAAAAAACACAAGTCCTAACAAACTGTTTGCATACCTAATAAAAATTAATATTCTACTACTAATCTTGTCTCCATGCCTCTACCCTGACTAAAGATAATGCTAACTATCATTTTGTTGTGGCACTCAACTGGTGGTAGATCCCCCACTGTGCATCCTCCATCATTTTGTCAAACAGCATCTTGAAAAGGTCAACTTTTTGATAATTGTGCATATTCAAAAACTTGTTGACATTCTAGTTTGACAGTGTTTGAAGGCGCGTCTCTTTGCATGAATGTCAGCTGTTCTTTGTGGCATGCATCTCCACCAGAAATGACGTTTGTCGCTACCCCGGCTTACTGTAGGCAGGAACCATTTCGCAAGCCGTGGTAAAACCTACAAATGAGATGTGTTGTCTACTGGGTGTGTAAAAAATATCAATACACTGAAATATCACAGTATTTTGTTTTGCAATACTGTGTCATTAAAAAGCTCTGTATAGATTTATACAAAACTATTATATCAATAGTTCGAGTACATTCATTTTTAGAGTTAAGAATACATGTGTTATCATTTTCTTCAATGAACATATATCAAACTTCACATGTCTTACTGAAAGATTCAATTTCTCTTTGTTGCCCTTGCTCTGAATGCTGTACTTTTCCACTGAGACTTGATCTTTGCACACACACACTGTTTCGTCTCAACTATTGAAATTCTGTAGCATGTGACATATGTGACGCCCTTTTTGTGTTTTAATAAAACATCTGAGCGAAGGAGGAAGCTTCGAAGAGAGACCGAGGGATGCCAAGCTCCTGCTTTCTTCCTTTTGCAAAGAGCCTGTTTGATTATACTCTGTGTCCGAGGCTTTTATTGGGTTCAGGGTTGATCAAGCTTGATGATAAACCTGACATTCATTCATTATTTTTGTACTGAATTTAAACATCTGACCCCTCCTTGGCAGCAGTGATCCAGCCATTTGACTCTCTGCACTAAAGAAACAACAAGATCATGGGAGAGCATGGGTCACTGACTCTCTGCTACCTCAAGTATTAGCAAACACATCTCAGCAAGTGGAAAAAAGAGAGAAGTTCATCGCCTGCAGCATACAAACTGATGTGTGCAGCATTTTTGGCTTCCAAAATAAAGAGTGCTGTAAAGACAGTGGCAAGACAAATGCCATCTGCAAAACATACCATGCCAGAATTACAGACATGAACAAGAACAAAACTTTGTTCTCCTCTGCAGTGTTAATACATAGAGAAGCATCTTTAAAGCTGGGCATGTGGACCAGCTTGTCTACCTCCACAAAAACCTTGATATCAAAAAATTTGCACTTACATATCTCCCCCCAAGTCCCACATCCTCTTCATGTATCCCCTCTTGGTTAGGTTACTTAGCTGCTGGTGTAGTAAGCTGGCCAAAGAAGGAGATAGAAGCCCCTGATGCAGAAAAGAAAGCTCCTCATAGTGCATGGAGGGGTACACCCCAAATCCAGGTGTGCACTAAGCAGAAGGAAGGAGAAAAATGAGTAGTGAATGTAAGAGCCACTGTCCGGGATGAAACGACAAAGATTCATGAGTACATCAGGAAGATGGCCCGAGTGAATACCTCCGACAGGAAAAGCCAAGTGAGGGGGGAGGGGAAGAGCAAAGTGAAAGCATCAGTGGTCCCGGTGGTCGTGGGAACCCTCGGTGCATCTGAGATCTCCGTCCAGAAGAGTGTGGTCCGAGGAACAGCTGAGATACCGCACGGAACACCCCAGCTCCCAGGCGTCTGATATCCAAACATGGATGAAAGAGTTCACGAGCACATTTATCCTTTTACTGATGCAGGAAGAGTTCATCGTTTTTAAAAAAAATACTAATGCAGATCCCACTGTTCTGCTTCCATAAAATAATAGCAACAATAATAATAATAATAATAATAATAATGGAATGGGTTTATTTCAAGCTTTTCTGGACACTCGAAGATGCTCCACATTGATTCCATTCTTCATTCACTTCACGTTCACACACTGGTGGTGATGAGCTACATCTGCAGCCACAGCTGCCCCGGGGCAGACTGACGGAAACGGGGCTGCCGATCTGCACCCACGACCACCACCAAACATTCATTCATTCACGTTCATACAGTACACGCATACAGGAGCGACACGGTTCAGGCGGTACAGCGGGTCAACCCATAACCAGAAGGTCGGCGGCTCGAACCCTGCTCCGTCCTAGTCATTTGTCGTTGTGTCCTTGGGCAAGACACTTTACCCACCTTACCTTGTATGAATGTGAAAATAATGGATTCACACAGGGAAAAAAATAAATAAATACATACAGTACAATATATTGTCTTATTTACAGTGCTGCAATATATCACCCAATTCTTGTCAAAACACAGTCCCATTGTTTACACGAGCAAAGATTCTTCACAAAACTGGAATAATAACATCTTATATGTGGCAAAAAATATATTTCATCCAGACTGTTGTTGATATTCTGTTGTTATTGTTGTTATCACCAGTCATATTGGCAATTTTGCTATTTTCATAGTAAGCATTGCAATACTACAATAATATGAATACAGATAAGAATGTATTCACTCTCTCTCTTAAAATCATTGTAATAAAAATCGGCCACTTTTTTCACAAAGAGTTGCCAACATATTCTGAAATGTGGAGCACCTCACGATTTAAACTTCATGAATATGATGCAGATAAATCTGAAGAGGTACAGGTTGAAATATGCATGCGTATGCACCACCACACTCAGCCATATGCAGGGAATGTGTCTGCTGTGTCTGAAACCTTGTCCCCTGGGATTAGTTGTACTTCATGTGCAATATTGTAATTTTCATTGGTATAATTCCCTGATTTCGGTCCCAAGCAAAACAATGTTATTTGCGATTATTTCAGAGTCCTTGTTGCACTGCGAGTAAGTAAATTAGTCTTTATTCATTCATGCACTCAGGCTCAACAGTCTAGATTGAAGGCAGATTTGTGATACCCCACTAGTCTTAAAAAAGAAAATTTTGTTTTTAGATCTTACCAACTTTCAGTAAACATGTAATCAACAGAGAATTAACTTTCATGTGAGCATGGCTGATTTCACATTCATTTTCTTCTGATGACTTGTGTAATGATCACACAAAAATTAATCAATATAGTAGTTGGTTACTAAAATATGTATTGCCTCCACCAAGGAGGTTATGTTTTTGTCCGCGTTAGTTTATTTTTTTTATTTATTTATCTGTTTCCTTGTTCACAACATAACTCAAAAAGTTATGAACAGAGTTGGATTAAATTTGCAGGATGGGTCAGAAATGGCACCAGGGCCAATTGAACAGACTGATCTGGATCATTGCATGGATCCAGAAGAATTTCACCATTGTGAGATGGGGCCAAATTCAATCTTTGTCTTTGAAACGCCACACATAAAATGTCTAGCCAAAAAAAACATAGAATCTATTATGCTGTTATCCTATCAAACCACAAAGTTTGATGCAGATATGGACAATATTACAGACACAGTGATCCAGAATTCTTATACTTACAGGGATTAAGGAAGAATGGCTACTGTGAGGTAGAAAATAAAGCTATAGATGCTGATTCAGTAATGTGCCCAAGGATTTGACATATCTTGAATATTTACAGAGCTAGATCCAGAAAAAAAACATCATTATGGAAATATTATTTTCACAAATAACTATTAAAGTAATAATGATACGTATATGACTCCAAATGCTAATGATGGGTTTTTGAGGTGAAAGAATCCAATAATGAGGGTCAAATAAATGTAAGAATATTACTTTTTGGTGCAATTACCGTATTTTCCACACAATAAGGCGCACCGGATTATAAGGCGCACCCCCCAAAAATGTCATTTTAAATTTTGTTTTGTTTTTATAATCCGGTGTGCCTTATAGTGCGGAAAATACGGTACATTATGGGTTAAATGAACATACAGTAGGTTCCAAATGATAATGGCAGGTTTTCACTATGAAGACACACGGACCTGCCTTGGATTCGATGCTTATCAGCTATTTTAAAGTTCCAACGCCCTTTTGAACAAACACTTGGATTTGAATGGTATTGTGAAGGTGTCTATACAAACACAGTAAAGTTACAATTTGAAATTGCACCAGTAGTTGCAGATGGTTTGTTTCTGTGTGTCAAATGGTACAGAAATGCTTGCTTTTAAGCTCACACATCGAGCTCTGTGCTGCTTCACACAAGCTGAGCTGCGAAGCTAGTGAGAGTAGCTGTCAGGTTCTGTGCCTTCTGGCGTGTGTTGGTGGTCCATCACAGGGTGCAGGACAGGCAGGTACACACTCCACGCACTATCAAAGTCCAAACTTAAATGGAGCATGCTAATGTATGTCTTCAAACCATCACAATAGCATGTTTCCATTTGCACGGTTGCACCTATTTCACTGCGGCACAAAGAATAAATGGTGTGGTGTGGTTCGTGTCAGAAGAGGCAGGAAAATACAGTTCCTTTTAGAAAAATGAAGTTCTAAGCAATCCCTCCGAGGCCTGTGTATGAACCAGGAAAGAACTGGTGTGTATACAAAAAAAAAATGCAGCAGGGTGGAGAGAAAAATGAAAGAAGTCACACACAAAGAATAATGAGCTGACTGATGTTGAACACTCAGCTACACATGAGCTGACTCCATATGCCCTGTGAAGAGGGGAGATATCTGCACTACCGAATTAATGCACATTAAATTAATTAGAGGAAATATTACTTGGCTAAAACAGAATGTGAATGCCTCATACCCCGTGCCCTTCACTAACAGTATTATGCATTTTCATCTCCTGCTGCTCAGTTCAGTATCAAGTGAATCCATCCAAGGTTTGAAAATGTGTCTGTCAAACTAATGAGATGTGCAATCTGTTGCATCCGCAGGACCTAATAAGAAAGAAAACAAATATCCACCCGAGGAGAGTATTGTAGAAATACTGTAATAACAGAGAACAGAGCAGTCGGCATAACTTTAAAAGCACTGCTTTTTGCTGAACATACACATGCATAGCTCATATGTACATTCTATATGTATTATATAATTATTTATTAAATACTTATTATAGATTTCACATAGCACGCACTTAGCATAGCCTGTTTATTGCTGCATCTGGTCCTGACAGTGGACCAGTAGTAGCACTGGAGGAAAACGCGTGGACTGGTTTGAAAGCAGCTGCAGCCTTTTACAGCTGGTTTATTTTGTAGTAGATGCAGATGCTGTTTGAGAGTGCACAACTCTCAAAGCAACATATTTTCACTTTTGGCTTCAGCTGCAGCTTGGGATGTGGGTGAACAGAAAGGAGGAGTATGTTCAGGTCAATTGGCCTTGAAATTAGAGGCAGACTTCACCTCAGGTTAAATCGAGCTCCTTTTATCCTCAAAATATTCATGAAGCAATTATAATTCATGTGATTAACACGGAGGAACACAAGGAAACTGTGACGAGCATTGTAATTATGGGATTTGTGCAATATTTGAAAGTTAAGGGTATTTGTTGGTTTTTTTCCATGTCTTCGTGTGTATTTGTGTGCGTGTGTGTGCTTTGACATGCGTGGAAAGTGTAATTGACTTGGCGAGGAAGGAAGGTAAAAGCTGGGAATCCTTGAGCTGTTGCTTCTAGAGAACCTGTGAGGAATCATGGGTATCAATATTAATGAAGTCATACAAAGATAGGTCTGCTTTTGCCTGCAAAAAAAATTGATTTTCTACAATTCATGTTTATTGGTCATGACTAAGATTCTCCGGTGTCCTTATTATGGAGAGGATTAATATCACAGACCCCGATTGAAACTCAACTAGTGGTTCACATTATGCTGCTGTCAAAGGAAGAGAACATACTACACCTCTCATATCTCTATACACTGCTATTATCAGTCCACAACCAGTTTATCACCTCATAAAACTTATGAGAAGTTCATATGACAGACTATTGCTGTTGTTTCTGTCTCTTCAATGCAATGAATGGACTTGCATCCATCCTGATTTCTTGTGGTTGTATTTTTCCCACTTAAATGCTTCAGGTCATCAAACAAATTTTAATATTAGCAAAGATGACCAGAATAAAATAATGATTTCATTTATTATGGGGGAAAAGAGTATTTGGCCCAATGTGAAAAATTATTTTCCTCCCCTTGTTAAATCATGTAATCCATGATCACATTTTATGTAAAGCTGAGTTAAATATCTCTAAGTACACTGACATTACTGATTACTGGCAGATCTGTTGGATTAAGAAATCTCTTTAAAAGTACATGTGTGACCAAGTGAAGCAGGCAAAAAATTCTGAAAAAGCAACACATCATCCTCAAGAACAGATCAGAAACAAAGTCAGTGAAATCTATGAGTCCAGAAAGGGTTAAAAAGCCATTTCACTCAGTTTAGGACACCAGTGAACCACGGTGAGAGTCAAAAGCTGTTGCAGCAGTGGCGAGCCTTACAAAATTACATCAAGAATGCATTGAACTCATTCAGCAGGTCACAAGTGTCATGTGACTCGTTAGTGTTACAAGGTCTCAGGTGTGAATCGGGAGCAGGTTTGTTAAATTCGGTATTACAGCTCTCACACTCTCTCATACTGGTCA
>JAQQAE010001960.1:0-23600 GCA_029823295.1 Pseudamia nigra
CCCCCCCCCCCCCCCACCCCCTAATTTACCAGGGGTTATACAAAAATAGAAATCCATTTAACACAATAAGATTACTGTCAGATTGTTCCACAGATCCTCAGTCAGCGTGTTCCGCTGATATGCTCTGCCACTGGCTCCGTTTTTCTGTGCCGCTTGGTCTCTGCCTCGCGCAATTACGCCTCCCGCGGAGCTCTATGCAAAGCCTTAAACGAAACATTAGCACCTCATTTAAAAAATAAAACAGTTTTTCAGAAGGACAGACAGCTCCCTGGGTAGTCTTATCATGCGCAAATTAGCCAATTTAACAAACTGGCCTCTCTCACACAGAAACAATCATCAGGAGTGAGACGCGTCCTCACTGTGCCTGGTGTGTATATGTCACCACTGTTGTGACATTCTCAAAGATTGCGGGTTGAAGGGAGTGACAAGACACTGAACAAAGTTTAGTCAGTGAGAAAGATGATGAATAACAGCCTGATCTTTATAATTAGTTTGATATTCCGTCATATATTTCTGTTTTCTTTCCCGCTTAGAATAGATATAAGAGACTTCATACATGGTTATTTCATTACAACTGAACAGTGGCTTTGGTTATAGCATAAATTTATAACACAGATTGTAGCCTATAATTTAAAGTTTGACCAAGAAAAACATGAAGGGAAAACGCATAAAGTGTTTTATATGTGTGAGTAAAATATATTTCTGTTATTTTCTATTTAACGTCATCTGGTTCCATGTGCCACAAACTGACAAATCTACTGTTATTATCGGGCTGCATAACAAAACATCATTAGTTAAAAAAGTTGATGGACTGTGGCTGGCCCCGCCCCTGCTGCTCTGTGATTGGATGAGCGCGTCTGTGGGCGGACTTTACCAGCCTCCAGTATAAATGGGCAGCGCTCGGTCTGGAAGCTTACGATTTGTATGGGAACCAGGACGAAGGTGGGACGAGCAGAGTGAATGTAGTCTCTGTACATCGAAGCTTAGACTCAAGGCCCGCATTTTTCTTCATTACGATCTGTCAGCAGTAATTATCTTCGTAAACAACACACCGGCTGAGGATACGGACTGGTTTTTTTCTCTCTCAGAAGGTGGATTCTCCTCTCAGCCATCTTGACTGCGCTCCGTCGCCCTAAAGGCTGCTTTCTCCTCCTCCTCCTCAGCCCAAAGTAAACACGGCTTGCAAATTGCTTGCAACTCCGTGTAAGAACCCGAGAGAAGCGAGATGGGCTCGCTGCGCAACATCTAACCGGCCCGGACCACGAAGCAGACGGCTGAGAGGATTTACGCGTTGCTGTTTGAACCAGAGCAGACGAGGGGGACACGACGCGCCGGAGGGATGGAGTACGACCTGTGTGGGATTTACCTGCTCCTCTGTCTCGCTCTCCTGCCCCGATCGAGCTGCACTACGGCCAAGGAGATCACATGTCAAGAAATCGCCGTGCCGCTGTGCAAAGGAATCGGTTATAACTACACTTACATGCCCAACCAGTTTAACCACGACACGCAGGACGAGGCGGGACTGGAGGTGCATCAGTTCTGGCCTCTGGTTGAGATCCAGTGCTCTCCGGACTTGAAGTTCTTCCTGTGCAGCATGTACACCCCGATCTGTCTGGAGGACTATAAAAAACCTCTCCCACCGTGCCGGAGTGTGTGTGAGAGAGCCCGGGCTGGCTGTGCGCCTCTCATGAGGCAGTACGGCTTCCCCTGGCCGGACAGGATGAAGTGCGACTTGCTGCCGGTGCAAGGCAACCCTGACACGCTGTGTATGGACTATAATAGAACTGACTCCACCACAGTTTCCCCTGTCCTCTCCAAGCCCACAAACCATCCCGGGAAGGGTTATAATCCATCTAAAAATAAGCCCGGTCGACCCGGCGCGCCTGGGAAATACAAGCCGCCTGCTGCACCGTGTGAGCCGGGATGCACGTGTTTGGAGCCCATGGTGCCGGTGAACACAGACCGTCACCCACTCTACAACCGTGTCAAAACAGGTCAGATCACCAACTGCGCCATGCCGTGTCATAACCCCTACTTTACGCACGACGAGAGAGCCTTCACCGCCTTTTGGATCGGACTCTGGTCGGTGTTGTGTTTCGTGTCAACTTTTGCCACCGTTGCCACTTTCCTCATCGACATGGAGAGATTCAAGTACCCAGAGAGACCCATCATCTTCCTGTCAGCCTGCTACATGTTCGTGTCCATCGGTTACATAGTCAGACTGATCGCCGGACATGAGAAAGTGGCCTGTAACCGGGACTACGACGTGGAGCACATTCATTACGAGACCACCGGCCCCGCGCTCTGCACTGTGGTTTTCCTCCTCATCTACTTTTTCGGCATGGCCAGCTCCATCTGGTGGGTCATCCTGTCTCTCACCTGGTTCCTGGCTGCGGGCATGAAGTGGGGCAACGAGGCGATCGCGAGTTACTCCCAGTACTTCCACCTGGCTGCCTGGTTGATCCCCAGCATGAAGTCCATCGCGGTGCTAGCGCTCAGCTCCGTGGACGGGGACTCCGTGGCAGGCATCTGCTACGTGGGCAACCAGAATCTGGACAACCTGCGGGGCTTTGTCTTAGCCCCTCTGGTGATTTATTTATTCATAGGCACTATGTTCCTTCTGGCCGGGTTCGTGTCTCTGTTCCGGATCCGCAGCGTCATTAAACAGGGTGGCACCAAAACGGACAAACTGGAGAAGCTGATGATCCGAATCGGCATCTTCACGGTGCTCTACACCGTCCCAGCCACCATCATCGTCGCCTGTTACTTTTACGAGCAGCACAACAGGCAGAGCTGGGAGATCACACACAACTGCTCCAACTGTTTACGAGAGACTGAGCGCAGGAGTCCGGACTATGCAGTTTTTATGTTAAAGTACTTTATGTGCCTTCTTGTGGGCATCACCTCCGGCGTGTGGATCTGGTCCGGGAAGACTCTGGACTCCTGGAGGACATTTTGCACCAGGTGCTGTTGGGGCAGTAAAGGCACCAGCGGCTCCATGTACAGCGACGTGAGCACAGGACTGACGTGGAGGTCAGGCACAGCCAGCTCCGTGTCCTGCCCCAAGCAGATGCCATTGTCCCAGGTTTGAATTTACAAAAAAGCAGCTTATGAGGACTGCTGATTGTCCAGGAGATAACCCATCACTCCCCTGCTGTGTCCTCCCTCCCTCCCCAACACTCACACCTCTGTGGGGAGAAACAATGTACACATTAACACAGGTTAAATCCTGCCTGTTTCTATGGATTAGAGGTACAGTACAGACACACAGAACCCGGGCATTACTTGTTGTTGTAGGCTACTTTTAGACAGAGTGTCAGTTTACTGTGTAGCTTCATACCAACAGCATTTTTTTGGTTTTTATTACCATTTTATCTACATAGTGCCAGGTAACATTGCATAATTCAATCACAAAGATGGTTTAAATTAAGCCTTAATAGTGCCCAAGTATTTTACGGGTCATTCACTTTTGTAATTTCAAATGTATTTATATAAAAACCTTATGTACAAACATGTAAATTTGTGTATAAAAAGAACTTTATAAGCTATTGTAAATTTGTACAAAGTGTAGATGTCCTTTTTTTGCAAGAAAGCAAATATGACCTTTATTTTGACAATAAAACATTTGATAAATCTGAAGAGCTGTGTTAACTTTGGACTGTTTTCCCCCGTGTTGCCAGAGCAGGTGGATTTTGTGGTTCCTTGTCACCGTGTCGAGTTTGGCAGCAGCAATAGCAGCTTTTCAGAATTCCGGGCCCTTTTAAACATCAGAGACTGGTAATTAGACGCATTTTGTTTATTTACTTGATTATTTTGTTCACTTTCTTGCTTGTTTTCTTCATTTTTTTATTATTTGGTATTTTTTTTACTCATTTGGTTCATTTTATTGTTGTCTTGCTCATTTGCGGTCATTTTTGTTGATTATTTGGCATATTTTGACCCATTTTTGGTCTTATTTTTGCCCATTTTGTTCATTTCATTGTTTTGTTGGCCATTTTCATTCACTTTCCTGATTATTTTGTACAATGACAATATTTTTTTCTTAATCATTTGGATCACTTTGTTGCTTATTTTCTTCATTTTTGTTGATTATTTGGTATATTTTACTCATTTTGTTTATTTTATTGTTCTCTTGATCATTTTTGTTCACTTTCTTCATTAGTTTGTCCAATTTTGCTCATTTGCTTGACTATTTTGATTGTTTTTCATCATTTTTCTGGTTATTTGGTGCCTTTTCATGGTTCGGTTGTTCGTTTTCTATCTGACCTTTTATTTTGACAATAAAACATGTGATAAATCTGAGCTGTGTAACTTTGGAGTGTTTTCCCCCGTGTTGCCAGAGCAGGCATATTTTGTGGTTCCTTGTGGTCACAGTGTTGAGTATGGCAGCAGCAATAGCAGCTTTTCAGAGTTCCGGGTAAAAGGAAGCCCTTTTAACCATCAGAGACTGGTAATTAGAGGCAGGGGTTGAGTTGGAGCATCTCCATAATTGTTAAAGTCCTCTTCACATGCCTGCCGAAGCCCGCTTTCTTAATTTAGTAAAAGAGGGAGTGGGTGAATGGGGTATAAATGCAGGGAACGGACCCTTTTCATCTGCAGAAACTTTGATCTTTCTTTTTTAACAGCCAAGAATAAAGGTGGTGTGTATTAGGAGTGTCTGTCTGATGTGCCAAGGTTCCCCTAAACGTCCCATTTGGATGCTTTGATGGACGTCGTACAATTGAAAGAGCATTTTGGAACCCTCGCTTTTGGTTTGTCAGAGCCGAAACCTGCCAGAGCCCCCGCGTCTTGTGTTTGGTTTTTTCGCCGAGCCTGAATTGAGACATCTCTCCCTCGGCTCAAGCTGTGTCAGAGAGTGCAGGGGCCTTGACATGAATGATATTGAAATAGCAATGAAAGCCCCACAGGTGGTCTGTTCACATGATCTCACATCTTAGAGCCTCTTAGTCCAGGCATTTTTGCGACAAATGTATCTGGTGGAGTCCCAATTAACCCGATGCGCTGGCATAAGATGATACACTGTAACCCAGCGCAGAAATGCCTTTGTTTTGCTGGTCAATGGTGACAGTGGGCTTTGTAGTGACGGCTTTGTTCCTGTTTTACTCCTTCGTGCTCAGACGGCAGAGGTAAAACCGAAAAAAAGCCTCCTTTCTGTGCGGAGCAGCCATGAATCTGTTGGGATGTGAATCAGCCATATAAATCTTGCATCACTGCTGACAGCGGAAACACCACACAGTAAAGTGTAAGTCATAGGCGTAGATCTCCGGGAGGATGGGGGGGGTGCAACATCAAAATAAAGTTCAAATCGACGCTTTACTCATTTTATGGTCATTTTGTCGCTTGTTTCGTTTCGTTCTTGTTCATTTTCTTCAGTGTCTTGATTATTTTCTTAATTTTTTCATTTTTGTGGGTATTCTGTTTACTTTTACCCATGTTCTTAACTATTTTGTTCATTTTGTTGCTGATTTTTGGTCATTTTATTGTTTTCTTTGTTGTTTCCATTCACTTTTCTGATTATTTTGTTCAATTTTACTAAATTTTAAAAAAATATTTTATTCATCTTGTCGCCTATTTTGTTCATTTTCTTTATTGTACTGTTATGTTGATCATTTTCTTCGTTAATCTGTTCAATTTTACTCATTTTCTTGATTATTTTGATCATTCAGTTGCTTATTTTCTTCACTTTTCTTTATTATTTGGCATATTTTTACTCCTTTTCTGGCTTATTTTTGCTCATTTGCTTAATTTTATTGTTTCCTTTGTCATTTATCTTCCTTTTATTGATTATCTTGTTCTACTCTACTAATTTTCCTGATGATTTTGTTCATTTTGTTGTCTGTCTTTGCTCATTTTCTTTATTTTATTATCTTGATCATTTTTGTCCACTCTCTTCATGAGTTTGTTCAATTTTGCCAATTTTCTTGACAATTTGTGTGTTTTTTCATCATTTTTTGTGGTTATTTGATCCATTTTGATGCATTTTCTTGGGTAGTTTGTTTATTTTCTTCAGTTTCTTGATTATTTTCTTAATTTTTGTTCATTTTTTTTTTACTATCTCCTGTTTTTTAACAGCTGTACTCTTGGTTTTTTGATTATTATTGTTTTGTCAAATTTGATTGACTTTCTTAATTATTTTGTTTTACTGCATGCATGTCTTGGGAGGTTTTATTTAATTTTTTAGTGCGTATTGAACCAGCCTGCTCTCCTCCTGGTGGAGAATGGGCACATAGGTTCATGGTCAGAGTGATTTGGGGTTGCGTTTCAGTCAAATAGTCAGGTTGGCTCTCAGTCTTGTAGCTTGTTTTTCTAGTGTTTACCTCCAAACCTCAGTCAGGCAGTGTGCCAGTCCAGCTCTGACCAGCAGCCTCCAGACAGTGATGTTAATGTGCGACGCCATCCAGTGGAGAAAGCAGCGCTGCACATTTCTGACTTGAGACTGTGGGAATAATGTGGATAGATTTCAGCTTTTAGGTGCAGTGATGTAGCCCATTGAAAAAAGGCACAAACATGTTTTTCTTTTGCACTGCACTCACAGTGTGAATGACTGTTTGGATACATTGTGTTTTCATCTCAGTCTTCATGTCCACTAGAGGAAGAAGTCGCACCAGGAGGAGAACGCTGAATATGTGTTTGAATGGACGTTCGCCAAACAAAATAATCCACAAAATGAACAGAAATTCAGAGAATAGTCAAGAAATGCAACAAACCGTAAACAAAACAAGGAACAAAAAGACGTGAAACAAAAATTAATAAAATAAGCAACAAAATTAATAAAACTGTCCTAAAAGAGGAACAAAATGGACCAACAGTCAAGCAAAAATGAAAGAATTCTTAAATTTACTTGACCCTCATTATTGGATTCTTTGACCATGAAAGCCTACCATTAGCATTTAGAATCACATACATAGCATTATTAGTTAAATAGTTGTTCATGAAAAATAATATTTCCATGATGGTGCTTTTCTTCTGCATCTAGCTCCGTAGATGTTGAAGATACATCAAACATAACTGAATCAGCAGACGATTTGGTGTCAGTCTCATGTCCATAGCCTCACTTGTTACCTTGCAGTATCTCTTTTTCTCAACCCCTGTAAGTATAAGCATTCTGGATCACTATATCCAGAATATTGCCCATATCTGGACCAAACTTTGTGGTTCGATAGAATCTATTATGGTGTTATCCTATGTTTTTTGGTCATTATTTGTGACGTTACAAGGACAAATGTTTAATTCGGCACAATAGTGAAGAATCCTTTAAAAATCTTCTGGATGAAATAAATCACCACCACAATCTAAGTGATTGGTTCTTGTGCCATTTCTGATCTATCCTGAAAATTTCATCCAAATCCTTTCATAACCTTTCGAGTTACATTGTGAACAGAGATAAGCTAACAACAACAAAAACATAACCTCCTTGGCAGGAGTAATGATGTCAGAATGCACACAAATGTAGTTTTCTTTTTTTAGAGGCAAAATCTCAGTAATATGCTCAAGATCTGTTGCTGCTGCTGATTTCCACAATTTTTGCCCATTTTTTTGGCCTATTTTGTTGATGTTTTTATGGTCAATTTCATTGCCTATCAGGTTAATTTTTGTTCATTTACTCAGTTATTTAGTTCAATTTTTAACATTTTGTTGTGTATTTTTGTTTATTTACTTGATTTTTTTTGGCCTTTTGCTCATGGTTTTGCTTATTATTTTTTATTTATCTTTTCTTCAATGTTGCAGGTTGTATTGTTCATATTTGTTGATTTACATAAGGATTTTGTTGATTTTTGCCGGTTTTGTTGCATATTTTATTCATTTTTGTTCATTTACTGTTTTATTCAGTTCAGTTTTGAACATGTTGTCATGTACTTTGTTCATTTTTGTTTATTTACTTGATTCTTTTGAACCTTCCCTTATTGTTTTGCTTATTATTTTGATATTTTTTTTGTTCAGTTTTGTGGGGTATATTGTTGGCACTTGTTAGTTTACCTTATTGTTTTATTCATTTCTGCTGTTTTTTTTTTTTTTTACATAGGCAGCGAGTAATCTGACTGTTGTTCATCATCAGATTGTGTGTAAACTAAGGTGGAGTAAATTTTTTCCATCCCAAATGTAACTGAGTAAGAGTAAAAAGCATTCTGCTGAACACCTACTCTATGTGGTTTAAAATGAACCCTTTCATGTCCTTTCAGTGTCTGCTGCACTGGACAGGAACAAGGTTACATTCAAATTATAGTAATTCAAAAAAGAAGGCAAAATACAATAAGTATTTTGACTTTAAAGGAGCGAAATAATCAGGAAAAAGGAGCACGAAATTGTAAGAAAAGTGAATGAAAGTGCGCAAAATCAGAAGGAAAAATGAGAAAAATAAGAAGCAAAATGAACAAACCAATTAAGAAAATCAACCAAATTAGATGCAGATGAAAAGAAGAAAAATGAACAAAAATAAACTAAACAGTCTTTAAACAAACAAACAAAAACAACAAAACAAAATTCCATGGTTGATTCATATATTATTTTAATACATTATCAACCAGTAACTAAAGCATAATACTGGTTGTTTTTCAATAAACTGGCATTCATTGATGGATGTATTTTAACCATTTTCAGTCACTACCTAGATAAGTGATAAGGTTGTTTGTAGGTACGTCAAGGCTCAAAATGTCACCAGTTTTTAATCATTCACACATCAACGGGTTTATAAATAAATGAATAGTCACTGATTAAATGTAGTGTTGTAAAAATGTCTGGAATTAGCCTCTCTTAAGTTCTCCCCCTCCTCTGTGTGCCTCCCACAATGCTTAGCTCCACAGACCAAGCAGGTATTTAAAGTAGCATGTCTCAGCCTGGTCGCTGCATGTACATTGTAATTACCGAGTAACAGCCTGTTTCCTCCACGAAGGTCATGAATCTGACGGAGGGCGTTTTACAGGTGAAAGGATGCTGGAAGCGCTGAGAACAGATGCTCCACACCGGGGCCTCTGTGGATGGTCAGGGCGGAGCTGACAGCCGACCGGGACGTTTTTATGGACATTCCTTTATCCTGTCACTGGAGGCGGGCGGAGTACGCAGAGACAGTACAACAGTAAGAGTATTGTCACTTTGTAATTCTAATGACTCAAGTAGAAGTACAAGTACTCATAAAAACAAGTGCAAAAGAGTGAAAAAGTGTCTAACCAAAATGACTGTTAACACCTAATCTACAGCCATATTTTGATTATTTTTGTTATTTTGTTAATTTAAAAAAAAAAATTTGGTTCATTTCTTAATCTTTTTGATCATGATCAATCATTCTTGCTCATATTCTTGCTTGTTATTATATAGACTCGTTTTGTGATTATTATTGAATATTTTGTGGCTTATTTTGTTTCCTATTTAAATAATGAAATTCTTTTACTTCATTCTATTACTGGATTGTTATGTTGTTGGGTTTTTTGGGTTGTTTTTTTTTTACCAGTGTTTTTTTAATTTTGTTTTTTGTTCACCTTTTCTTAAACTTTTTGATCATTTTAATCATTCTTGCCCATATTTTTGCTCATCTTGTTGACTTTTTGTACAATTTCCTTATTATCCATCCATTTTCTACCCACCAATCCTCCCAAGGGTCGGGGGGGGGGGGTGCTGGAGCCGATCCCAGCTGACGTGGGGCGAAGGCAGGGTACACTCAGGATGAATCACCATTTCATCACAGGGCTCAATTTTCTTATTATATTTTTATAATTATTATATTGTATTTTATTTGATCATTTTTGTAGGTTTACAGGATCACTTTTTAGATCATTTTTTGTTCATTTTGTGATTATTTTTGTACATTTTTTTTCTTTTATTTTGTTGATTTTTATTGCTTATTTTTGGGTATTAAATTAATTAATTCTTTTACTTTATTTTTGAAACTGGATTGTTTTGTTGTTGTCTTTACCAAAGTCATGTTTTTTGTTTTTGATCATACTTGTTGAATTTTTGTTTAATTTCTTGATTATGTTGATAATTTTTCTTTACTTACTTGATCATTTTCTTCTTTTTTTGCACTTTGTTTATTTTTTCGATCATAATTAATCATTTTCAGTGATTTTTGTTGCTCAATTTGTTTTTATAATAATGTAACTTTTTAATTTATTTTTAATATAGCTTTGTAAATAGCTAATAATCCAAAAATAAACAAAGAAATGAAAAAAAATCCAGACAATGAACAACAATGAAGTAAATGAACAAAATAATCCACAGAATGATCAAACATTAACAAAATAATAAATAAAAAAGTTAAACTATCCACAAAGAGACAAAAAATGTTTGAGGGGGGTCAAGAAAATGGGCAAAAGTGAACAAAACAATAAATCAAATGTCACTGTTACCATGGTAACAGATGCAAAGTCCAAGATCAGATAAAAAGCAATACCCTCCCACTTCATAACCCACTCAGACCCCCACTCAGGAACCCAGGAACCATCTTGGAACCCCTCTGATTGAAATGTCTTCTCCCCCATCACTTCCTACATCCAGATATTTGCGGGGGGGGGTGTCTTCTGACTGTTCTGTTCATCAAATATTAACGGCAGCGTTTGATGAGAGGCAGACAGAGAAGAATGTGCAGGGGTGATGCACAGGTCATGCATCGATTCTCCCAGATTCACCCAGACGAGGGTTTTCATCTCTTCATAGGTTCGATCAAATGGTGCATATTTGCACAGCATTCGTTTTTGCACCAACTATCCTGCCAGACAATAATCTGTGCTCTGATTGTGGACTTGAGCAAATTTTACCCAAGTGTTTGAACAAAATAAGCAAAAATGAGTAAAATGGGACCAACATTTATTATAATGTGACATAACATCTACATTCCTTATTGAAAGTAAATCATGCAGTGTCATTCAATCCATTAAATCAAAATAAACAAGACAAGATCAGTCTTTATTACAGTATTAACCCTTTCTGCTCTCTCACAGCATAAGCTCATTTTTGCTCCTTTTTTGTATTTTTTTTTGTTTTTGTTCATGTTCTTGCTTATTTTGTATTTTGCTGCAGATTTGATCTGTTATTCATATTCTGTTCAATTTGTTGTTTATTTTGTTCATATAATGTCATGTTGAGTCACATTGAACAGGGAGTTAAAAACCCCTGCAAGGATTAAGGGGATAGAAAAGGGATGGATGGGATGATTTCTTTTTGTTCATGTTTCTTCTTTTTGCATCTAATTTGGTTCATTTTCTTGATTGGTTTGGTCATTTTGCTGTTGATTTTGTTCATTTTTCTTCAGATTTTGTTCACTTCTATTTATTTTCTTTACTATTTTGTACCTTTTATTTTGTTGCTTGTTTTTCCTGATGATTTCATTCATTCAAGTCAACATACTCACTGACTTATTGCTTTTCTTTTTGCCTGACTTTTTTAATTACTATAAATTTCCTGTCCAGTGTCATGTGTCAAAGGGTTAAAACGCACCTTCTATTTCTACTGACATTTAACTACAGTAGGTGACTCAACTCTTCTGGAAACAGGCTTGAATGAATCCTAAAACCTTTCATAGTCATTTATTGTTACTTACACTTACTGTATTTCTAAGCTTGTGGAACAACAGCATTAACTGTGCAGAGTTTCCGTGGGTGTGTTCCTCTGTGCATAAAGCGTAGCAGTGACCTCAGGTGTCTGTGACCCATTTAGATTCATGCTGAGGTTCCTGACCTCCAGCTCAGGCAGATATTCCCAGTTGGCCATTTGAGATGCCAGATGTTGGAAAATAAAGCTCCTCAGCATTTTGAGTTCTGTCGGGCCTCATAGTAATAGTTTCCCGGGGACGTGGACGTCATTGAAGCTGTCACAGTTTAGTTTAAATGTTAAGCTCTGGGGTGATCGTTGACTTCTCTCCTATTCTGTATTCTTTGTTTAAGTTTTTAACCAATCATGCAGCATGTTGGGGTGAGCACTACGACAGAGCCTAACAAAGACATCAGCATAAATGGCCCGCTCTCCATTGGCAAAGTAACAATAGCTCAGTGGTTTAGTAGTCCTTACAGTGCACCCCCGCTGCCTCTTCCAATCCAAGGACCCCCCGCCTCCTCCGCAAACTCACAGCAGTGAACACTGTGTTCCCTCAGCCCTTCACTGACTGACTGACATGTACACAAAAGGAGAACTTCTTTCATCTGGAGCGCACAGTCTTTTCCCAGGTTCACTTTGCGTATGGTTGCATGAGGCGAGGCTTACAACAAACAGTCCCACACTCAGCACTGATCGATACGATGTCATAGCTCAAATAATAAAACAAGTAGACATTAAGCAGAGTTAAGCAATGTTATGGTTTATAATCTGAGGGTGAAATATTAAACCAGGGTGATGGGACAAAAAGGGAGGATGTAATGTAAACTGTTAATCCAAGTTTTAATAAATAACCAGTAGTGTTGTAAGTGTAACAAGAAAAAGCACATTTACATATTTAATGTTTCATTCCATCGTATTTATTTCAACCTCAATTACAAAAACACTGGGATGTAAATAAAAACAGAATGCAATGGTTTGAAAAGCTCATAAAACCAAAATGTATTCCCTACAGAATATAAACAACACATCAGATGCTGAAACTGAGAGATTTTACCATTTCAGGGAAAATATTTCATTTTAGCTCATCATTCCATCATAGCTCATTTTGGATTTGATGGCAGCAACACATCTCAAAAAAGTTGGAACAGGGGCTGGTGAAGTAATTGGCACAAATCGAAAACAGCTGAAGGAGCTTTTGACAAATAACTGAGGCATTCATCTGATCACACAGCAGTTTTCCATTTTGGCTCAGACCATTTTAAATGAACTCTGGTCCAGCAAAGACGGCGGCGTTTCTGAATCATGTTCACATATGGCTTCTTTTTACATGATACAGCTTTAACTTGTATTTGTGGACTGCACGACAGTGATTTCTGGAAGTGTTCCTGAGCCCATGCCGTGAGGAACATTTTTCTGAAATTATTCCATTATTTTTAGATGCAGCATATTTCAGACTGGTAAACCGCTGTCTATCTATACAGCTGAGTGGTTCTGTCTAAAATGCTCCTTTCATACCCAGCCATGTTACTGACCTGTCACCAGTTCAATTAATTAGTTGTCAAATGCTCCTCCAGTTGTTTTTGATTTGCCCCACTTACCTTTCCAGCCTTTTGTTACCTGTGTTCCAAATATTTTGAGAAACGTTGCTGACATCCAATTCAAAATGAGCTAATATATTTTCCATGAAATGAAATTAAATGGAATTGGGTTTGTATAACAAATAATTGGACAATATGTAAAATGTGAACATATTATCCCTAGAACTGAGAATTTTACTCAAACTGCTGAAGGACACTTTCTAAAATCAAGTCACAAAGCAAGACCATGCAGTTGTAGTTTCACTCAGACTGAAGCGTCACACTGAGCTCTAAACCAAAACGTCACTAAATGCAATACTCAGGTCTGCCCATCTGGGGGAGCCATTAACTATTTTTCTCCTATGTATAAATCAACTCACATTTTGTACTTTTTGCACTGTAAAACTGAATAACTACCCCATGAAGAGCTAGCAAGCATACACAAGAGCAAACACATGTACAGTATACTGAAGCAACAATTTCATCTGCAGGTTAATAGAACCAGTGGTTAAACCTGAAAAATGCTTAATTTCAGTGTCATTCCAGGACTGCAAAACAAAAAATGTAGACGTATTTTTTTTTTAAATGAAACCGCTTCAGATGACCAGCTTCATTTCTGATGCACTGATGTGGATTTTCAGTCAGATATGATCACTAATGTTTATACCTGAATGGAAAGGGGAAGTTGGAGATGTCACCAGATCCCCTGCTGACACTGACCTGGTCTACAGAGTTAGAGAAATAAAAAAAATTAAAAAAACTCCAGAAACATCTGTTAAATAATAAACTGAGTAACAAATTACAGTATGCAGTGGAACAAATGCAAGACGAGGGGTTCTGCAAGCCTTGAAGATCAAACATCAGAGTTTGTTTTGTGTTTGTTGTGGACTGGATGCGTGTGTTTATGACGAGAAAATAAAATAAACAAAATTGCCAACAAAAATGGGACCAAACTTTATAATAGAATGCCTCTATATCTACATTTTTGTATTTGAGCTGTGTTAGCGGTTCCTTATTCACTTTGTAGATTTTTTTTGGTTCATATTCTTGATTTGTTTGTTCATTTATGGAATCATTTTGGATCATTTTGTGGATACTGTGATCACTTTATTATTCTTTGTTTAGTATTTTGCTTATTCTTATTCAAATTGGTTATTTAATTTTCTCATTTATTCTCAAGTTTTTTTTATCACTTTGTTAATTTTCTTGAATTGTGCTTATTTTCTTAATTTTTAAGAACAATAAGTTTAATGTTCAATCTTATGTGTTAATAATCATTTCAAAAAATGAACAAAAAGTTAACTGAAGATGAACAAAAATGAGCAAAAACAAAACAAAAAGAATGAAATAATATTATGTCATACAACGTAATAAAGAAGTAGTGGTACTTGAGAAAATTGAAAGATATTCAGAAGTTGAAAGTGAGACCCTCCAATGAACGCTGGCTCTATGGGGGCCCACTGTGACTTTTGCCCAGGGCCCCAACAGATCCTAGAATTACCACTGACTTTGAGATTGGATTGTGGTGAATAAGTATCGCAAGATCCAAGTAAATCAGTTCAGACATCACAAAAGAAGTAGCACCCCCCGTTTTAAACCCAATACTGCTACATCGAGTGAGAAGTGGACAGGATGTAGATATTAAAGTCATCATTAACCCTCTGACACCATTTTAAAAAATATGACATTTGTACCATTAGCATCCAAATGGGCATTAGCAAACCAAAATGGTCCTATAGAATGTAGTAAATTAATATATTTTTTAACATTTTTGTTGATCATTTCAATTTTTTTTTTACAATTTTAAGGCATTATTGTTGTAAAAGCACCACCCTATTTTAATAAAAAAATATATATATATGAAATATAAATAAACAAATAAATAAAGTGTGAAGTGGATTATTTGCGTTGAACGTATTAGAGCCTTGTTATGTAAGTATTTTTGAATGTATTTCAACGTCATGCAGTAACCGGAAATTCAGCGGGAGAGCACCACTACAGATCAAAGAATCCTGGTGGCCCGTGGCGGTAAAATATGTAAATTCATGTAAGATGTCAAATTATTCAATTTTCAACCCACAACCTCAGACGGAGTGATAGGTATGCCAAAATTAGATTTTAAAAAAAGAAATTTGAATGGAAGTCAATGGGTTGAATTTGGTTTTTATCTGTAGAAGTGTATGTAAAATGTGCTACACAGTGATCTAAAGGGTTTAATGAGAGCTGAAATTTTAAACTTTAGCCAAAAACATTAATATGTGGAATTTTTCAGCCCATTAGCATTAAAACAACATACAAAATTGGACCATCAAGTCTGAAACGTACAAGAAATGTCAAAAGCAGAGGTTTTAGCAGGTTAATATGCCAAGTGTCATGTAAATTGGTCCATCCATTTTCAAACTATCGGGCTGACACGCCAGGTATGCTGACATGGATGGCGGGATGTGAAACCAACATCCACCTTTTGACAGATAAAGGTGAAATCAGTGCCACAACAGATATCCTGAAGAATCAAAGCCAACTTTGCTTCCTTCCAACTCCTCCAACTTTAGCGCTCTATTTCAGGAGCCGTGTTTTCCTTACAAGTGTGAGGTGCAGGAATAGAGTGACAAGCTGTCCACATAAACAGCTATCAAGTGAGATACTTAGGTTTCATAGTGTCCTTTGTTGCAGAGGGACGTCTGTTTCATTTTATAAGCTTGGTATCAGAACATAAGGGATATTCCTCTTCTTCATTTTGAAAATTATCCCTAAAACGTCCTCCAAATAACCATGAACAGAGCCTTGAGGTGACCCACGTCCACCCTGACCCCAGTGGCCTCTGAACAAAGACAGGCTTAATGGAGGTGTCATATACAGGGATTAAGGTGTGTTTGTGGTGCACAGGTCAGGGCCTGCCTCACCTGTCCAGGGAGGTGGAGGTACAATTAATGTGGGAAGAAAGAGGTGAGCAGTGCTTCAGGGCTTCCTCTAGCTGAGGTTTGTACAAGGATACGCTGTCCTGTTTTGTTTCCAGACTTGTTTTGTTAAGAGAGTACTACATGCTCATTATTTTGCATCACTGAGCTAGAAAATGCACACGCTCCCGGGGTTTATGTGATCTGAAGGCATGAGGAAGTCATAACAAATGTGCTAATGCTTCATGAGTCTAAGGTGTGTCTGGAATGTCTTGCTGTTTTGGGTTTTCATCAAGGAACAGTGTATTTATTTAGTGCTAGTAAATCATTACTATTGTGTAACATGCTCCTACCACGGAACCTTTAGTCATTTTTTCAGGTTCAGTTTCTTCTCCAAAACACCTCAATCAAACTGCAAATTTCTTGGGCATGTGACTGTATCATTCCTATAACAAAGAGCCAGTTTAATTCTTACATGTTGCTGGAATGTGTATGTTAAATTTTGGCTTAAGCTACCACAAGGATGCTTCATTTTTATCATGTCTATTAACTTAGTTTTCAGCCTTGAATCAAATGGATTGTTTTAATGCTTGTTCATTTAAAGTCAAGTTAATATCCTATTGACTGTATTTATTTCCTGTCTGTGCCATGGATTCCATCATGTACAATCCCCGTTATATTACCCCAAGATTTCTCTAGTGGGTTTGGCGAGTCGTGAAGGATGAGTGTGGTACGCCTGTGACATTACAGATATCTGAAAAAGGCTCTATGTTTTTGTTCCCTTGAGTGAAAATTTTGATAGACCTGGACCTACTCAAACAACAGAAAATCCATGAAACTCTGTGTTTCACAGTATGTTTCCTTTGACACATAACCAAATAACCAGAGGACACTAGTTCTGTAAAGAGGCTTTCTCAAATTTCATTTTATTATAAAACAGGGTTTGCATTTTGCATTTTTAAGATGCTTTCCTGTTGCAGTGTGACTACAAGAGCTTACAGCTGAGCCACCGAATACCTGAAACACAGTCAAGCCCACAAATGCAGCACAAAAGTATGAAATAGCTTTACATCTAGAGTGCTTTTCAATAGAGGAATGGATTACTATATCTGATGGCTTCTAACATGCCAAAGCAGATGAACAAATACTATATGTTGGTATCCACTCCCGTCTCTGTTTGGAATTAAAAGCATTCACACTGGTCCCCTTCCCACCAAATAAACTGTGGATCTTGAACCGATGCCACTTAGGTTTCCTAGAACTTTTGTCTCACTAATCCTTAAGTTTATTTTTAGATGGTTCATCATTTCTCTGTGTATTTAAGTGAAAAAATCCAGTCTCTCAGACTTCTGTTTCCATATCTATTTGACTATCTAAATAGTAGAGGTTCAACTCAGTTCCTATTACCCTGTACTTGTACGAAGAGAGTGGATATGATTGTGTTTCTGTTTGGCATCTTATGACTTATAATGTCCCTGCTTAAAATCCTCATTTTATGTCCAGACCTCCAAAACTAGAATCCTAAACCCATGACTTATTTACAATAAAATAAAATAAAAAAACCTTCCTTACGCAAAAATTATATCAACACAAAAATTGGTTTCAATACCCTCAAGAACTTCACTCACTACATCAATCTTATTCATTGCTTCTGACCAGCAGTTAACATGTCCTTAAAAATATCAACTTTTTATTTCACTCAGCCAAGTTTTATATATAATACAGCGTCTTATCTGTACATTTTCACAAAAACAGGTACATCCACATCACGAACTGACATTTCCCTGATTATTGGCATTTCAGTAACAGCAGAAAGGCTTCGGCATTTACAGTGTTTGTACATGAGTATAAGATTACAGGCATTTACCTGGACATGCACGCATTCAGTACAGATTCACACCCAGATAAAGAATGCAGTAGGTCCCAGGAGACACAGTCATTATTAATGGAACACATCATAAATAGGTGTTCAAGTATGTTGGACTCATTTAACAAGCTGCTCTTTTAGTTAATGATGAGCGTGCATGACAGCTGAAGTGTCAGAGTTTGCAGTTCACAATCCATAAAGTGCAGCTCAGCGGCTTTTATCTCCTTCATCCATTAAAAAGCATCAGTGTGTCTCCTGTCCGTGAAATGATGAGTCACCCCGGGGCTTCCATACTGGTTTGTAGGTCCATTTTATGTCAGTGGCTCATTGGTCATGGTGTGCTATTGCTGTCACTTCCTGGAGACAGGGATATGGTGTTATAATGAAATAATATTTGTAAACTTGTAACTGAAAGGAGTTTAATGAACACAGTGGCAATTGTGTAAAAACAAACTAAAAGTAAATGGGCAAAATCAAGACGAGCTAAACATCAGAATCAAAAATCAAACTTGCTCATATCATTATGTGAATACATCCGTTTTTAGCGAAAGATGTGTACAGTAGGTCATGGAACTGCTTTTATTTGTCTCCTGAGAGTTGTAGAAAAAACTAACGAAAGTCTGATTTTACATTTTAGCTACGGTCAGAGCATTATTAGACACCACACAGAAACAAAGTCCATAAATTCGGTCACTCCAGAACCAGAGACGACATCAGAAGCGTCTTATCTGGGCTAAGGAGAAAAACAACTGGACTGTTGCTTAGTGATGCAAAGTCCTGTAGATGTTGCATTTCATTTGGAAATCAAGGCCTTGGAGTCTAGAAGAAGAGTGAAGTTCAGAATCCAAGTGTGTTGAAGTCCAGTGTGAAGTTTCCTGTCAGTGACGATTTGTGGTGAAATGTACCAAATCCATGCTCTGGCATATTGATGAAATAATTTGTGCAAAATGAAATATACTTTCATAAATTTTGACAGTTATATACATGAGCTGTAAGCCATATTCATCAAAATGATGCACAAATGGCTTGAAATTTCACTTAATGTGCAGTAAATGTAGATCATATGAAGGTGTCACTTTTTGAATTGGATTATGGAAAAATGAGTATTTTTGATATTTTAATTGTTTTTACATGCATTTGTACGCGAGTACAAGAAGTACTGTTCAGTGAGGTTCAACTTGCCTGTTGCAGTGTGGTCCGTATGTGTCCAACATGACTGTGCTGGCTTGTTCCAGGTTCCACTGGCAGCGCTGCAGAAGCTCTTCACAGGCTGATCTGGACCTCAGACCCAAACGGAACAACTGCTCTACCTACGACGCACACAGAAAGTGGGTTCAGTTAGCACAGTGGTCAGGCTAATATCTAAGAGTCTATTTATTATTTAATTATTATTATTAATTATTTAGGTAATAATTGCAGATTTTTGCTTTGCCAGATGCATGTTTTATTTATCATCTGGTCAATGTGGTTGCAAGAAACTCACATCGCAAACATGTCCACTGTGCAGACAAACCTTCTGATTGACTCTCAATACACACTCTTATCTTTAGATAAGTGCTTTTAGGCTGCTTATCTAAACATTAGTACTGTACAGAGGTAAATGTTACGTTTCAATGACTTGATGTCAACACACAAAGACAGGCCAACAGATGCACCTTCAGATGGTTTGTGGCCTGAGGAACACTCCAGCTGTGACTCTGTAGAGCAGCCCGACACTCCTCCAGTGTGACACCATGTACTTCCCCCTGGACCTGTCCATCATAAATCAACACATGACTTTCAAAAGATGCTTGTTGTTCAGAAAAACTGGCCCTATTCATTACAGACTAAAATGACGAGTCTACAGTATACTGAATTGTACATTTATTTAATCTAAAGTACCATTGTATCCATATTCCAAAATAGCAAGTAATGCAGTATTTCTATGATTCCGTTTGGTTTTTTTCACCTGTGAGATGCTCTGTTCCTGTTGCGTGCTGGGAGCTGCGGTTCGACCATTATTGTTGTTGTAGGAGGAGTTTGGTTTGGTTCCACCGGAGTGTTGCATCATGGGTTTTACAGCTGCCATGTTTGCTGCTCCGTACCTAATTAGGGAAACAAAGTGCAGCAACAGTATTCAAATTACAATCCTGAATAACAGTGAAGCTAATCCTGAAACCATGAAGACTCTCAGTGCAAAAAGTCACTCCTCGAGGCATCATTAGATCCTAGTAAGGATAAGTCATTCATAAAGCAACTTAACCCTTAAAAGATGTCCTAGTGAGGAGGACTTTAAGAGGTTTATAAAGATGAGTGATTAAAGTTAATTAAAAAAAAACTAGGACATATGGAAAGCTCAAAGAAACAAAAATATGTGTTTTTAACAAACACCACAACAGCAATGAATGTCATCAGTTTGGTTTCTGGTTTCCTCCAGAGTCAATGGTTCATGATGAACAAGAACAAAATGGTCTTTGCATAATGTATTTAATAAACATACAACTTCATGAGTCATTACTGTCATTGGTTGATTTCATGCTGCTTTTCTCAGATCTAAAGCTTTAACTGAAAGGTGTCTGCATTTGTAAAACTAAACTAAGTCTTCATCCACACTCAGACTCAATAAAAAGATGATTTAAAAACTACAACAACACTGTCAAATAAGTCAGTTGTGAACATTTTAATCGCTGTACAAACTGTGGTTCATTATAGATTCAAATTTTTGACGAAGTGAGTGACACGGACAAGTTAATTTGATAACTCTACAATATCAGTACAAACTGTAAACATTAAATAAATTATTTCCATTTATTATATTTGACTTAAAATCTCACAAAGAGAGTAATTCAGCCCAGTTCATGTTTGACATCAGCTTGCACATAAATAGTGCTTGCAATCGGGAGTACTAGGTGAGCTTTTGTTTTTAATCCTTTCATGCACGAATTATTAAAAAAACTGGAGTTATAACATTTTCAGTCTTGTGCTACTTCCAATAAATCTTTAAAATAATGTCACTTATTTTAAGCAAGGGAGCAGCTGTAAATGGTTCAATTCTGTCCATCCGGGCATGTCAGGTTAGTGAAATACAATCACAACTATGCTTTATGCTTCATTTTTCTTCTTTGTCCATCTAATTTGGTTCATTTACTTGACTTTTTTTGTGATTTTTTTTTTCTTTTTTGTGTTCCTTTTTTTGCAACTTCTTGACTGTTTTGCTCAATTTGTTTATTTTTCTTCTTCTTTATTTATTTTTGTTCAGTTTCATCCTTTTGCATCTAATTTGGTTAAATTTCTTGATTTGTTTGTTCACTTTGCTTCTTACCTGGTTCTTTTTTTCTACTCATTTTGTTCACTTTTATTCATTTCCCTTACTATTTTGTACCTTTTGCTTCTCATGTTGCTTTTTCCTGATTATTTTGTTAATTTTAAGATAAAACGATCACTGACTTGTTGCATTTTGCTTTAATTTGTGGCCTTAATTTTTTTAATTACTATGAATTTAATGTCACCTTACCCCTGTTCAGTGCAGTGAACACTATGCATGAATGGGTTAACGTGTGAAAAATCTGCTAGTAGTATATGAATAAGATAAGATAAGATAAGGCTTTAACTCACACAGTGGAAATTTCTTTGCAAAAGCAGTATTCATGAATGAGACAGAGAATAAATACATAACAGTACACACTGCAAGTGCAAGAATAGTTATAATGATTAATGCAGTTAATTTCTATCAAGGTAGATTTAAGAGCACTTCATGCTTTGGTTGTGTGTGGGAAAGACAAACAGTCTTTTAGTGACTTTTTACATAGGCCTTTCTGAAATGGTAGAATCAGTAAAAATAGTCTAATGCCTTCTCTTCCTCCTATTGTTCTGTCTTTGTGTCTGTGTTCCTCTGATTTCCTGATGTCCCTGAACGTCTCCTGTGTTATATCCACACCTGACATTCAGACACTAATCTCTAACTTTCATCCTCTTTCTGACTTTTCAGCTTAGAGGGGGATGAAGACTCAGAACAGGGGTGAGGTTACACTTAAAGTAAAAGGCTCAAAGGGAGTTAATGAACCAACACACCTTTCCAGAAAGGCTGGACGCTCTGGCAAGGGGGCAGGAGTGGAAGTCTGTGAACTGTCAATCAGTGAAGAAAGGCCACGCCCCTCTCGAAAGCTGAGAGGATCCAGTAAAGAGCCGGAAGCGTAGGAAGAGCCCGAAGACGCCAGCCGCGAGGAATGAGATGCGGCTTGAGGTGGAGAGGACGATGAAGAGGGGGAATTGGTGGACAGGAGGGGACCCAAGAGTCCCGATGCCCTGCGGGGGGAGATGGAAAGAGGAGGTGGGGGTATAGCCACAGGCGAGGAGGATAACGCCGGCACCAGTGGGAGGGGAGAGGAGGAGCGAGAGCCTGGCTGAGAGAACGCGTGGTCTCTGGGTGGGATCTGAGGGGGCGTGTCCTCCTCATTACCTAAGGAGATGGAGCTGGAGCGAGCCTGGGAGTGGTTTGAACGGTGGGACATATGTTTGGAAGGACGCAGAGGAGGCACAGGACTTCGGGGAGGCAGCACCGGCCGCTCCTCAAAGCAGGACGCGAAGGAGGAGGTAGAAGTCAAGGTGGGGGAGGGAGGAGGAAGGTGAATCTGTCTGTGAGGGGCAAGAGGGGCAAGAGGCAATGGAAGAGGGGATGATGGGAGGGAGCGGCCAGTTGCCATGGGAACCTGAAGCTTTACCATCACCTACAAAACAAACAAAAACTTTATGACAGAATAAAAACTACATTATTAATTTGTGTCACACACTACTCCGCAAATCACAAATACAACACGCCCAGAGTTAAAATCAACACTTTGTATTTATATGACTCTCACGGGGTAAAGCTAATCATGAACAGTGATAACAGTTTAATTCTGGGCTTGCCAGGTGAGCAACAGAGCAGGACAACATCATGAGTGACATGCCAGTGTCAACAGAGATAGGGAACAGACTCGTAGGGAAAGATCCTGCTCCACTGGTAACTAAAAGCAGTAAGTCATGCCCTCCTGCAATATACTGTATTTCACTTATGGTAAGACAAGGTCACACTTCAGCTCTCTTCCTCTAACTGCTGTTGCTTTTAAGCAGTGCTCAGAGCGTCACGCCATGGATACGTACATTTCAGTTTGGTTTTAGAGCTCTACAGAGTGCTGAGACGGCTCTCCTGAAGGTCACCGATGACCTGCTTCTGGCGACTGACAGGGGGGACTGTGCAATTTTAATTCTTTTAGATTTAAGTACAGCCTTTGACACTACAGACCAGCAGGGAGACGACAACTAAATATACCTTCTGTTGAGACCTGCTGATCCTGGAAACCTGTCTGAAAGATATCAATTGTTGAATGACACAGAATTTCATTCAGCTAAATAATTCAAAATCAGAAATTATATTATTCGGCCCGGATGAAACAGGTCGGCCAGGGCACGGCACGGTTGGTCACGCACGCGTACGAGCACGGCGACCGTACATGACTATGATGAAAAATCACTGCGTCCTTCACTACACTCATGTCAAAACAATGGTCGCGGCTTCACGAGTTGCTTCCATGCCGAGGTCTAGTGTTTGCTGGAAATTAACGCAGACACCTGTAAACAGACCCACCTCAACAGAACACAGAGGTGGACGTGAAAATGTTTGTTCCCCCGGAGCCGTGGTTGAACGACAACTACTGATCAGCACCGGGACAAGATGAAGAAGCTGCGTGAACAGCTTCTTCATCTTCATTTTGTGTT
>JAQQAE010001961.1:0-23598 GCA_029823295.1 Pseudamia nigra
TGGTTTTCTTGAGGCTACACAGCTGTTCAGTCCCAATCCCTCGAGTTCCCTTCACATTGTGCGTGTGGAAATGCTCTTACTGTATTTGCTTAGTTAAATCCAGATGGTGACTTTTTTTTTGGCCAGGCAGTGTATATACTGTGTGTCTATAGCCATTTCAAATTGCAGTGACTCACCTCTTCTCAGACGTATAAACAAAGTAACAGGAGTAATTATTCTATCAGTTAAAAATCTCACCTGTTCATTACTGCTATGACAGCTATTATGTATCTCATCTGCCATTGTTCATTGTGAAATCGTGGCATATCTCAAAGACTGTGCTGCTCTTCTACTACTACAGTATGATTCCTCTTCCCCTTTAAGGTATTAATGTAGTGCAATATTATTTTGAAGGAATGTTTAAGCGTGTCACTTATTCATTATCTGCCCAAACCCCTGCAGATTGAACCCCTGAGCTGTCAAGCGTGCCCACTAGCTGAGGCTTTAATAAGGTTTTAAGAGTCTGTCATTAATAATGTTGCTCGATACCACAACGTAAGGATGATCTATTCTGAATATGGGTTTGTGGGCCACCGTCATTAGGCTGCAAAGCTCACCATATGGCCAGCTCCCTAGTTCCCCCTCTTACTAAGAAATTACCTGTTTGTTTTTCATCTGACTCTGGCACCAGTCTGTCAGTCAAGTTAGTGACTGTTCATCATCTTGGCAGATGATGTCACTCAAGGCTGTAATAGACAGATTGATGAATATGACAGATTATGGAAATTGTATCATGCTGCTACAACTCCATAAGGAAAGGTTGGTAGGGTATGGAAATTAAAAAAGAAAGTAAGAATGGTAAAAGATAGTTTGACTTTATTTTGTTTTAGACTCTATCAACACAATACAGTATATCTCATGTTTGGTCTGGTTGTTTTATTCATAAATGAATGAATGAATGACACCTTTTATTGTCACTATTCACAGAGGAGCAACAAAACCTCCATTGCCTTTACTCAATTACAAGAAAAACATAGAAAAAACAAAATGGAGGCAAACAACAATTAAAACAGAGAAATAAATAGTAGACCATCATTAAAAACAAAACACTAAATGATGTACTGTATCATGGTAACAGCAGCATTACATTACCCTTTAAATTTATTATGGGATGCAGGCATTCAAATTGCACATTTTTAGAGAACCTGTTTTCCCATGTAGGTGTTTCATAAGCTTTTTGTTTTCGCAAATTGTCAGAGAATGGTTGAAGTGATGCATGCAAAGAAGTAAGCTGCCATACAAAGGATGGTGAAAACCTGATTGTATTGGAAAGTGTGCAACGTGAAATCAGAACGTGTTTTGCAGGTGAGAAGGGTAGACGTTTTGATCTGCTATAAGACTTTTTTTCAGCATTTTCCAAATTGATTTTGAGAAATGGATTTGTGTCCTTGTGCAGAGATGAAGAGATCCTTTATGTTCAGTTTGAATGACCTGCATCTCTTAATTAAAAAAAAAAGAATGTTAGCAATTTCTGACATTTCAGGCTGCAACACGTTCAAGAAAAAGTTGAACCAGGGATACAGTAAATTGACAGGGATAAATTTGCTGTTTTAACAGGATATTGTAGTGCTTTGCAAAGGTCTGCCATAGTAGTGTTGAGTCCTTGTGGTTTTGTCAGCTACAGATGAATGATGGGTCATTAGTGCAATATTTTTAGACTCCTTGAATTGTAGGTTATTATTAAATTTTCTAGTTTCATATTTTGACAACTACATGAATCTCATCAAGTACCATTGTTCTTCCTCATATTAATCCTTCTCAGTCATATGACACGATTTTTAAACAACCAAGAAAGGCCATCAAATGCAAACATAAACATGGTAAAACAATATTACATATAAAATGCATCCCCTAATCACAAACAGAACAGCACAGCTGAGGCAAAAAGACGTTCGTGGATTTCACTGTGAATCCACCGCAAAAGCTCGTGCCGTATTGGTGACGTCACAAACAGCAGGGCGTCTGTCAGCAGCATCTTCTGGGTATCAGGCCACACAGATCTGAGCCATATTTGGACGAGACGCAGCCAAGTGACCACGGTGACAGCGACTCTGACAGCCCACTGACATGTCCACTGACATGTCCACTGACAAGAATGATGGTCAAGACTATCAAGGGCACGAACGCCTGGGCAACATGGACTGGTACATAGTTTTAGACCCATGGCATTGTATAGTAATTTCGATTGATTAATAGCAAACATGTATCCAGTGGTGTGCCAACAACGATTTTTCCCCTCCCCCCCAGTTGCCCCCATATTAGGGGGCAAGGTCTAACTTTACTGCACATCCTATACACCTCCATAATTGTCAGAATCGCAGCTCCATAATCACCACAATCAGCTAAAAATGGAGCTAAAACAATTTCAGAACAACAAACCACAACCGACACAACAAGCTATTTTGTTCAAAAGATAACAACTCCACCGAATCTCTGCTTTGTTTTATGCTGTGCTTCATAAACCAAATGTAAATCTAGATTGTAACACATTCAATGAAAGCTCACGTCAAGCTGAATCCAGCAATATATAACTTATGTGCATAACTTTCAACACTGCACAGCAAACAAACAATATAGAAAAATCACAGCAACAAAGAGTGATGCTAACAAACTTCGTCTTACATTTGTTGTTTCTCATCAAAAGTTTCTCCAATGTGAATAAAACTCCATATTTTGGTAAATCTGTTTGACATCTTTCCAACAACTATAAAATCGCTCAAGATTCTCTGCCGTTTGGGCCATAACACCGTGATGGATGCAAGCAGCCCTCGTGCATAACAGCGTGTGCTTCCATGTTTTTGTCCATTTTTTCAAAAGATCGGGGTCTGTAGAAAATCTAAATAATCTAAAATCATCCTCCCGAGTGTTCAAACAGTAGTCAACCACACAACAATCAGGCATGACTGACAATCCCACCACTTCCAGTCGAAATTCGGAAACCAACAAACAAAACACACCAGAAATGGCTGACAGAACCAGTCCCGGCTCATGACGTCACAACCGGCTCCTTCCCCACTGACCCGGTTTTCCGGGATCTCTCACATTTTTCCTGGCGCTCAATTCAAAATCAATAAATGCCTTGATTGTGAGTTGGCACTTGAGCAATTGTCATGTGTGGTTCAAATGCTTTTGACATGATGTAAACAATGACATTTTATGTATTTTTTGTGTCATATACACTTTAAATTTGTTGTGGATTCAAAACAGCAAACTGACCAGTGTAGCATTTATCGTTACGTGTGAACAGCTCTTATATGTAGTGTTTCCACACAGAGCTGTTTGAGTTGTGATGGTTTGAGCTAATGACATTGAATCCCAGTGCTTTGGAATTAAGTAAATGGAAGGTTTGTGTTCACCATTTTGAAACGAAAGTTCAACTAATTCGATTCTTGTGTGAAACACAGTACTTAGTGTTTTTTATCTTTTCATTGAGGGCATTATAATTTTTAGTTAACAAAACCAGTGATCAAGAAAGAAATACTGTTCATTTACCGAAGTGCATATAAACACTACTGTTTCCGTTTGGAGGCAACATGAATAATGAGTCATGAATTGTGGCACTCTAAAAGTCTGAGGAGAGCGTTTCATCTTTGCCCACTTCTGTCTGCTTTATTTCTGTCATATTTGGGTCAGATGTTCTGTTGCACTGTTGTTGGATTATGTTTTCTTTTTCCTTGTTTCTTTTCTTAGTGTTTCTGCCACTCTGCCCCTTGATATGAATTTTTCACCACTTCTCTCTGCTCCCCAAATCACTAGTTTTCTCTCTCTTTTTTGTTGCTTTTATTGTTGTTGTTTTTCTTTTGTTTACATCCCAGCCTCCTGCTACTGATCATCAGGCTATCTGTGCTCACTGTCAACATTGCACTAACTGAGGAACTGGTATATAAGTTATAAATCTATTGTCAGCCACTGAGCAAAACAGCAAGTTCAAAGTGAGCCCCATCCAATAACACAGATCTCCCAGAGAGTCGGCGCTCTCGCAACGCACCGCCGGCCAAACTCCCGCTCGGCCAGAGCCCTCATCAGTCGAACCTGCTTTTCATGCAACATCAGAGCTGTCAGTCGATTGACCTGCTGAGGCTAGAAACTGGCCAAGAACTGCAGCAGGGTCTCACAGCACAACACACTACAAAACAAGACAAAAAGGCTCAGCTAGAGGCAGGCAGACACAGCAGGGGGAAGGAATAGCTACTTTCACATCAATTGTAGGTATTTCACTGATGCTGTGAGCGCAATCATAAAATAAGCTTAAAGTTTTAGGTCAGCAACATCAAACAGCCACAAGCACAAAAACAACACTGGGGAGACTACAGTTTTAGCCCTAAGATGACAAATCATGGAGCTGCAGTTTGCAGTTTCTGCAACATACAATAACACAGTATGAAGCCCAGCAGTTGACGACTGTTCACCAGAAAATAAGCTGCTTGAAAGCAAATGAAATCTTCAGCTTCACTTAGTTAGACCACTACTATTTCCACACTGTCTGTAAAAAAGTATAGGAAAACTGTTTTCAATTGTAGATGCTTCTGGTCCATTGAGTATTGAAAAAGTTTCAACAGCTGAGGTTTTTATCAAGTCCTCCAGTCAGTACAGGCATGAAGGTTATATATTCAAACCCACAACTGTTACTCATGGCAGCTTTTCATAAATTTGTACTCATACCACTGGCATTTCCTTCTAACATGATTCTTACAATAAGTGTGATTTGCTCTACAACACAATACCGACAGACACAAGACACAGTTTGTGTTTCCGTTGGAAACACTTCTTTCACTTGCTACTTATATAAGCTTGAGGCTTATAATGGGCTGGGATGAAGATAAGGTTTAGGTGTGATTTCACTCTTAGGGTGAGGAAAAAGTTGGAAGGAGGGATGAAAATGCAGAAAATAGTGGTGGGCGGATCGATCCAAATATTGATAGTATCGATACCAAGTCGGTAGTGGTATCGGATCAATACTAGCCTGGTGAGATCGATTCTTTACTCTGAGTTCCGTTCTTGTTTGCAATGCTGCGGTTTCGGAAACAGCGCAGAGCAGGCACACTTTGCTCCCCCTGCTGACACTTGTACAGACTCAAACAATGAACAAACCTTTCCGTCTCTGCGCAAACTTGCCAAAAAATACCTGCCAGTGGTTGCAACATCAGTGCCAGCCGAGAGGATTTTTTCAAAAGCAGGGCAGTTAGTGAGTCACGGACGAAGTGCATTAAAAGCAAAAACTGTTCATATGATACTGTTGTTGAACACAAACCTGTAACCAAAACCTTTGTTCTGCACAGACTGACTAAAGGCTTTGGGTTGTTAAGTTGTTTACATATTACTTATTTTTTTCACCAGTTGTTGTTTTCATTGTTGAGAATTTTAATTTAATTTTTGTATTATAGTTTCTCAACAATACTTGTTTGTTTTAATTTGTTTTCTGGTTTACATGTACTTTTTATTTAAGATTTTTCTGAAAAAAATTGATAATAAAGAATTTTCTATTCAATTATAAACTTTGTCCTAATTCTGTTCTGGGTTTTAACTATTTAATAATAAAAAAGGAAACATCACAAAAAACACTTAAGGTCATGAAAATTAATTGACATTTAGCAATTCAATGACGCATCCACCTTATTTATTGAAAAGTATCGGTATCGGCGATACTAGCCCGTATTTACTGTACTTGGTATTGGCTCAATACCAAAATATGCAGTATTGCACACTATTAGCAGAAACATACAAAGAATGAAAAATATAAAATGTACAAAAACACAAAGCATAAAATGCACATAAATTCACAAAAATACAAAGACAAGCACATAAACCCAAAGCACAAAAGACACATAACACACAAACACACAAAGCATGAAACACACTAAAACAAAACATGAAATGCATTAAATATACAAAAACACAAAGGATGTCACACCAAACATATTAAAAAGCAAAGCATGAAACACAAAACACAAAGCATCAAACACTCTAAAAGTACAAAAACACACAATGCATGGAATGAAACAAACCCCAGTTTTCTCAGTTTGTGCTGCCTTAAACCAACCTTCTCTCCCATTGTGTTGAAATGTTCACTATATCCATGCTGGAGATTGCTTGACTCGAACATAAAATGAGGTGATTATACAGACCATGAGCAAATGGCCAATGGAGAATTTAATGTTTGTTTTATCTGGACAATTTTCTTTCATATTTTCCACTTTCCATGGCTCTAGAATTTTGGCAGCTCCTGCCAGTGTTCTGGGAATCTCACAACAATTTGGCTCCAAAACTAGGACTGATTTCTCATCTGATTGTAAGGAATTCTTTTTTTATGGCACACTACCTAATTCTGCTACCGCTTCTAATAAATCAGCGTCCTGCACAAGTTTTAACAACATTCCTGGTTAGTTGCCTTCCTCTTTTTTTTCTGGTGGTTTCTGTTCCTTTACAAACAGCTACACACGATTGGCAAAACAGGATTATATAAGATCACAGTTGTCATTCAAGCGTAGAAAATCTCACTCTATATAATTTTGACCCACTGTGAAATCAGATTTGCTAAGCAGTAGTACTAAAGAGAAATCATATTCTCGCCTCTGTGAGTTCTATAACTAGAGGTGTTGAATTCACAGACAAAATTATAATATTTACAGATCATTTAAATTGAACTTGCTACGCTGGATCATTGTTGCCACAGACTGATTCAACAGCTTTTAGCGGTGGAGGTCCCTTCAGTGATGGACAAAAGACCCATTTTCAGCTCAGCCATGAAACACACATGGCTAGTTCTTTAAAAATGATCTAAAACATGGTAGGTTTCATAACTTCAGGAAAGTGCTTGTGTGGTTGTATGATTTCATAAGTACTGTAATCACTTCAACCTGTAGTAGATTGAATGTATTCTAAGATGCGTGAAATGTACTCTTTCTATTATCAGTTTTTATAACATGTAGGTTGAAGTATAACATGTATACATGTATAACATATAGGCCCAAATGCCTGCATGTGACTAATATTCATTTATTTATTCTACTCAAGATTCAGGATCCTGAGATACATATTGCACTACTTCTTTTCATACAATACAATACCATTTTTTATTGTTTATGTTGTATATATTGATGTTTGTTGCTTTTATATTCTATTTTACTGCACTATGGATGAGAGAGAAACACAATTTGAACACTCTATATGTCCTGTACATATGGCAGAATTGACAATAAAGTTGACTTTGACTTGATTTTGGTAAGTCCAACGCAGACGTCTCAAAAACTCCAATACTGTTAGTGTCCAATCCTCCTTGAATCCCATGTTACAATTGTCAGCTGTAGAGCAGAAATGTTTACATGCTTACAGCCTGGTACAAACAACAGTGGTCTCTAAAGTTCATTTCCATCTCTGAACAGGTGAATTCTCATATAACCTGCCCATTTAGATGATCCAGACTTCATTATGTAAGAGCTTGGCCACTTTGGTTGACAGGTTTCTTTAAACCCACCTCAGCTCCACTCAGACTCTACATCTACAGTAAGTCCGTTTTGGATCTAAGTAAGGAGGCAGTGGAGCCAAGAGACTCCTAGTTTGAGCTTCAGAAATCTATGGGTGGCATCATGGAGGGTTGGTCCATCTTCGATATACAGTACAGTCTGTGGTCACCACTCTACACAGCCTGAACGGTCACTTACTGGAAAGGCATGAGAACGGGCGGTGGGTGAAGCACTAGTACGTAGTCTGTATCAGTAGACAAACTGACCCATTGGTTTCTGAACATCCATCTTGAGACCAAGTGTGTTGTCATTTCCTGGATGACAATTTGGAACCAAAAACAGGGTGTGACCACATTTGAACAAATTGCAGCGGAGTTACTGGAGTGTAGTATGTCTAGAGATCTAATGCTAACTGCTAGCTTAGTGACTTGGTAAAACATTGTCTAACAAAGTCATATTACATATTGCTATTAGTGAAAGCACTTACCCACAACTACAGTCAAGCATCTGTCAGGAAAGACTATGTTTTATTGAATAAATGAAATCAATGAAGGTCTGACTCTGCTGGAGAGGCAAGTTACCACAGCAACCTGTCAATCAAAGCCCAGCAGAGATTTGTTGGATTATTTGCGGTAACGTCTTAGTCATTAGAGGGTCCAAATAAAACTTTTGAGGCCATAATGACTCAACAAGAATGTATCCACTTAGTATTTTCAGAGAGAAGACCAATAAAAGTCAGGGATTCTTGAAGCTCAGTGAACAGTGCCCCAATAGCCAACAGTGGTATTACAACTTTAAGTTAATTCCACATCTGTCTCACTGTGCAGCCCCAGTCATTAGCCACTAGCATACATGTGCATTAGCCATAGTGCATTATACTGTATGGTTGCATATCAAAAAAGCAAAGCAGAAGTAAGAAGCATTTTATGCTGCACACGCCAATGAGTAGTTTTCTTCTGAAACCAGTGATCATCATTTTAATTGTGTCATCCCAGGGCATGTGTCTAAAGTAATTAACACTAACTGATTATTACCTTATTTTCTTAAGCAATGTATTACTGCAGCAATATTAAGTAAAGTATGGCCAGACAAGAGTCTGTCGTCTAAGAAAAAGTAAAGTTTTATACATGGAGATGACTGACAGCAAGCGTAGGCGAGGGGCTGAGGGCACACTGGAGATTGAAGGAGGTGATCAATGAAGCGGTGGCTGACCAGGCATGAGAGAAGCCAGCTGTGAGATGAGCTAGCAGGCAGGTTGAAAGCTTGAAACCTGGCAGGTAGCTACAGTTGAGTCAGTAGCAGAAAGGAAACACAGGTAGATACAAGGAGGGTTACTGAACTAGAATGTGGGCCCCAGGAATGTGTGCTGTCCACGAGTTTGACTAATGAACTGGCAGAGTGAAAAGCTGAGCTGATGATGCAATGACAAGCAGGTGTGCTAGCTGACAGGTACCCAGGTATCCCACGCCAAAGTCAACACAGAGACAGAACACCACAGGAAACAGTGGGGAAAGCAGAAAAAACAAAATTGCATCCAGGAGGGCTTAAGACACAGAAATATGGAAGAGTAAGCAAAAACTAGGCAACAGACATTTCTAGGACTGAAGGTAGCCATGTAAAAGCTGGATTTAAGTTAATTTCCTGTGATATTCTTCCCTTCGTTTGTTCTTTAAAGTTAGTTAGTTATAAGTGAATTATATTTCCACTATTAAGAAAAGCATAAAGTTATCATCAGGTAATAGCAGTTCTAATGTTATGCCGAAGGTGTCACTGTAATTGCATTTTTGCATTTACAGTGGAAACAAGATAGCGCTGTCCCAGACTGTCTCATCTTCGACCTTTTTCAGAGGAGGCATTTAGACTTTCTACAGAAGAAGACATACAGGTGTAATTGGTATCATTAAAATGGTTGTGTCACATAGGACTGGCAGATTAAGGCAATGAAATATTTATGCTGGTTTGTTGAATAGGTGCAGAGCTATTGTTAACATTATCAGTAATACATCTGCTTAACTTAAGTCAGCCCCTCAATCCAACATGAGACAAAGAAGTACAGTGGATTTTTTAAAATTAAAATGCATCCATGTTACTCTGCTGCAATTTTCTTATTTCACTATATGCCTGTGATTGGTTCATTTCATCCTATTACGTTAAAATGTGCTAATACCATTACTGAGCTAATATACTAGCCATGATTAGCATCTTATTTCAACCACGGGGCAAAGATTGCTGCTCAAAAATGAAACTGGTGGGTGATTATTTTAATGTGTAACACTGCTGATCCCAAAAAGGTCTGGTCTCTAGAGACTTACATTGAACTTCATCTAAAAATGCTAAGACAGTATATTTTTGCAGTAGCCATTCTGGGCTCAATGATTTTATTTGAAGCTCTCATACATGAATTGGTGATCTACAGTTGAATTATTACATGACTCATTATTACATTATTATAGTTATAGGGCAAATAGAAGGCCGATGTTGAACAATTTGTAACCGTTTCCAGCATTTAGCAATAACTCATCCATCAACCCCCGCTTACTTGGGGCTTCAAACCTTCAAACCAATATCAAAACACAGTAATAACCTGGATTTAATACCTGCTATAAGTATCTTTATACAGATATGAAAAAATATTACTGCAAAAATGAAAACACCAAGAAAGATAATGGAAAAATAGATGCCAGAACGTCAAGCATTTTCAATAATTCAGAACAGTTTGCCAGTCTATGTAGATCTAGAAATAGAAAAATCCCTTAGTAGACCATAGACCTCTGCAAGGCATGTTTATTCTTATTTCATAGTAAATGCTGCTAGATTTTTGAAATCCTTAGCCCCCTCTTCAGCCAGTCAACATTGGTGGAGTGGGCATCAAGGTGGTGCAAATATGTTGGTGTGCATCTGGACAACAAGATGGACTGGTCCCAGAACACAGATGGACAGAGCTGACATCCTTTGACATTTGTCCTTAGATGCTTCAGTGTTTTACAAACCATTGGTGGATAGAGCACTCTTTAATGTTGTCGTCTGCTGGGCAGCTAGCATCAGACAGAACGATCCAGACAGATGATCCAGTTAAAAAAGTTGGATCAGTGGATGGAGGGAAACTGTACACACTGGGCGGCCCGGTGGACAAATGCATAAAGAACTTGGAGGACATCATGGCCAGTGCAGACCATCCTGTTTACCTCAGTGTGGACAAACAGAGGAGCAGCTGCAGTGGACGACTAACGTCCTTACGCTGCAGGACTGAACATTGTAGGGTCCTACATCCCCACTGGCTTCACACTGTTCAACACAACAGTTAATAGCAGAATAAAGACATCTTACTGATTGGAGTTTTCTTTTCTGTGAGCTTGTCATGTTGAATTTCCACAAAAGGAATAGAGATAGTTCTTTCAACTCAGTCATTCAGTTTATTATACTTTCGTGCACTGAAGTTTATACATTCCATACACACACTTTAATGCCTCAGTGAATAGGTTTGTATAATAAACTCTATTTCTACAAGGTGGCACTGCTACTTCTATTGCATTTGCTGAATACTTTGTGTGGTAAAAGAGACTCATGCTGCCAATCCTGTGTGACATGGGAGTAAACAGCTGTTTGAGTTTCTCCCTGGCTCTTCTTCTACATAGATTTATGTCGTTTACAGCATCGCTTCATTATGTCTGTGTTTTATCACATTTCACCGCAAATGATTTGTTTCAGTTGGTCAGTGACAGATGTATTTGTGTTGTATTTTGAACTTTCCTGATGTTCATAATGTAGCCATATAATTCTTGCGGATGGTTTCTCCACCAATGGTTTTCAAACTGACAGTCCAAGCTATAGTATTACAGCACTCGTGAAGTATTTACATCCACCTCTCTATGGCAGAAAAGTTTTGGGCAACCCCAGATTTTTTTATATACATGTCAAACTGACCATATTTTTCATGCAAAGTAAAAAGAAAAAGCAATATTTATATGTGAGGAAGGGATATTTGAATATACAATTCAAAATTTTAATTGGTAAATACCTTATTTTCCGGATTACAAGTCATGGTTTTCTGCATAGTCTGGCTAGGCGAGCCACAAATGCATCGGAGCGACTTGTATAGTAAATAAATTCGACTATAGGGTGTTTGTCACACTGACAGCCACTGGACTTATGTACCTGCATCTGCCGCATCTGTATTACTGACAATTTAAAATGTAGGCATTACCGGTAACAACCATACCTGCCATCAGCTTAACACCCAACGTGTTGGTACCATCAGTACGCGGTGAGGCGGGGAGGCGAGCCACGAGCTCTCCCTGCTGGCATCAAGAATGCGGCTGCGCGCTTGATGCGCGTTCCCCAAACAAATGCGACCTGTTCTGCAGAGCAACTAACACACGTGTTTTTCTTCTTCATTATGCATTTTTTGGCTCGTGTGACAAACATTCCAGAGCGACTTATCACCTGGAAAATACGGTAAGTGTATATCACTCTATGTTTGTGAACTGCTTAGGGTGCATTGACAAGCACATAGTTTGACTCATTTTTGCTTACGATGCCCAGAATTTGTTCAGTGATTCAAGCAAATGGAGGGTATTTTGATGGAGCCAAAGTTGGGGTTTATTTTGACAAAAGTTGGTGTTATTGCTGTTAAATTGATATAATCTTATAAGTACCCATATAAATATAGTTTTTTCTTTGCATGAAAAAAATGGCCAGTTTGACATGCATATTAAAAATCTGGGATGGCCTCTTTTGACTGGTAGAGTATGTTGCATCGCTTTAAATGTATTTTTTTGTCCATATATTTTACACTCTTCTCTTTTTAACACTTCATGTTTTCACAGTCACTCTAAAAAAAAAGTGTTTTTCTTTCATTCAGTCAAAGATGCTTGGCTAAAGTTGCAAATTGACATTTATAGGTTCACTGAAATTAAACTTTTCAATTTTTTGTTGCCGTATTTTGAGTTGCTTTCATTAACTCTTAATCCAAGAATAAGCCAGGTTGTTAGGGAAATTAGGCAACGTGGTGAGGTGCAGATTCACACCTACAAACGCAGCACAGAGAACCACAGCTCCTCTGGTGCTGCTGGCCTGTGTGTGTGAGCATTAGAAAAACACACACACTGTATTCTAACACTTCTCACAAAGACTTCTACTTCTCTTCACCACTCCCACACATCAAGTAAAATGCAGTGCAACTGTATTTCTCTCTTCTTTTTTTCTGTGACAAGATATGTGTATGCCCTCCAAGTATTCTTCACATGTGCTCACATATATGCGCACCAATGCGCACATCCCCTTCTCGCTTTCTGTCCATCTTATCTAGATCTCTAGCAGCCCAGCAGTTATGGCCCGTTGCTTGTCCTCCTCAGGGAGCACAGCTGAGTGGAGAGAAAAGAGGAGCAATGCCTAAAGCTCAGCCTCCTTAACCTTATCATACATTCACACGTATACAGTTTCATATATCTCCAGAAATGTGTGGTAAAGCTTTACAACTTGACTAAATTGCAACCCTCCTGGGGACATTTTTGATGAACTGCAGTTTTTTTTAGACCGCAGGAAATTGCTTTTATTTCCCCTCGACTGCAACTTTTAAATGTACAGATATAGAAGAATTTAAACAAACTGACCTTGCAGCAGTTTCTAGATGGATCAAAACAAATCCTACCACAAGTCTGGGAAGGAGTATGGTCAATGTAATGTGGTTGTAATAGCAAGTAGTACCACAAGGTGGTGCCTCCTTTTGTTTGGTTATGATGTATCACAGGTAAGACTTCAGAGTATGAATAATGCTACTGTAAATAGAGCAAGAGGAAAGTCGTATACTTTCCTCTTGCTCCTTTTACTTTTACTTTCCTTTTCCTTATGGAATAAAGAGTCACTGTGGAGTTTAAATTAGAAAAAAGAAATTTTAATCTATAATAATAAGTAATTTTAGTCAATTGCTTATTATTTTTGTCGACTAAAATTAAAACAAATCAGATGACTAAATCTGATTTTAGTCAAAAGACTAAGACTAAAATGAAATTTAATTTTCTTGTCAAAATTTACATCTTGATGCTTTCACGTCCCTAAAATCCCACAGTGTACGCCAACCTTATGAGGACTCCAGCCACATCGAGGTGATACTCAATTGTTATGAAAAATGACTGAAACCAAGTCAAGTAGAGTAGAGGCAAGTAGTGCAAAAACTGTGTAATGGAAACGTGGCACTACATTCCCCTTGTTCCACATAACTTTCTAGGCGTCATGTTTGGTGTCTGCTTTGGCTTTGCCTGTACCGGTACATTATTTCTCACTTTTTAATATTATCTGGGGTTTCCATTAATGCATTTTATGTGCATTTTGAAGTATTACAAGGTTGCAGTATTGGAAAGTATATACAAAGCTGATGGAAGAGGGCAATTTGATCTGATTTTTTTTTTTAATCAGATTTACAAAGTTTTTATGTTTACCTAAAGGTGCAGTCTGCAATGCTGGGAATGTATCATAGCCAATTGTTTGTTGTGGTCAATTGTAAATGATTAGATAGGTGATCCGGCTTCCAACCTCACAGGTGCATGAGTTCGTGCACTCATTCGTCATAGTGGTAGCTGCTACGAAGCTTATCTAACCGCAGGATGACTGAGGAAAGACAACCTGCATTTCAGATTTCTTAATCATCTGGTTCAGGTTAAAAAAAGAACAGACATATTAGTTTGACAACTATTAGGTTGTAAACTGAGTTGACTGGCAGGTCACCTGTTTAATGATTTATATCGGCCCACCACGAACGATCGGCAACTAGCTAGTTTCCCAACATTGTAGACAGCACATTTAAGGTAGGTTTTGACAACAAACACATTTTCCATACATGTTGTCACATACGCATTTAACTCACATCACCAGTTTCTCTGTTTTCCAAAGATCTTCCCAGACATTACATGGCTGATGGCAACAACAGATGCGTATGCATTGTAGCTCCAGCCATGAAAAAGTCATCATAACATAATCTATAACCTTCTGACAACTACACAGTCTAATGTACTTTTAGTTTTTTTTTTAAATTCTCCTCAAGTTCACTTAACAATTATAGCGAGCACATTTTTAAACATGGCTGCAGTTGCTCCTAATTATACGTATTTGTCTGACTTTTGTTTGTAGGTATACAAAATATAAAATTTTCTTTCAATGACTTCCACACAAACACTTAGATCATTCTCTCAAACATCCACAGCTGATGTAGTCTATTCATGAGAAAGGATTCATTACTTCTTATCAAACCCACAGTTCTTAAAAGGCATCAAACACAAGGTACAGCGGGACAACTACAACACACAAGCACTTGCCCAGTAGCATAAACCTGCAGGGAAACCTTCATTATGTACACTGTTCATAATATGCATACAGTATGTACAATACACACCAACATGAATGCACCTGCACAAGCCAGAAGCAGCAGTGGGTGGTCCCAGGCAAGGCAGCATTACAATAATGGATAATGACAGGGGCTGACAACAGGAGAGTGAGCTGAGTCACTACGAATGCACGGGCAATGAATAAAAGAACGACAGTGCTGTCTGAATATCCCTCACTGACTGGATTTCCTTTGATAGCACACTATTCCTGCCAGTTTCCCTTGGTAATCCTGCTCATTACATTGTGCTGTCCTTCTGTTCTGAGACAGGCAGCAGCAGCTAGTATGAGAGCTGAACAGGAGGGAGAAAAAGTCACCCTCGCTGGGTAGCAAGCAAATGTATTGTCTCTGTCTGATGAGCTCTTGGGCTTTTTTCATTCTGTCAGTGGATTGCACACACAAGCACAGATGAATGTGTATGTCAGCATCTATTCAGTGTATATTGTCTAAGATGTACAAAACTCTAATGCTGCTGGATCTTTGTTGAAGGATGTGTTTTACTGAAGGATGGGCTTTTCCCCCAGAATTACAGTCTTGCTCTTCTGCTCATTTATCATCTCCTAATAGGGAGATTTTCTTATCCCACAAAGGAGGCTGCAGCTCGATACTGTTCACTGAAAGAGACCAGTTAAAATTTTCCGTGAAACCTGTCAGTCATATCAACTTAATGCTTGATTTTCATTTCGGTTTGACATGGCTGCTGATAGAAATGACTTGTGCTTTGATATGTTGCATCAGCTAGCAACATTAAAAACGGGCTCAGTGAAAGCTTTGGATATGTCCACAGTGACTGAGTTAGGTCCAATTAAAAGCATCAACGGGCCCCAGCTCTTGCCGACATTGGCTTGCTGTTCACAAGATCACACTTTGGCCAGAGTCATTGTTTATGTTGCTCCAGTCTGTTCTCCCAGAACCTCAGATGCAAACAGTGCTGACAAAAGGCCAGATGTCTAGTTTGTCTGATTAACCCACCACTTCTTCAGCTAGACAACTTGTGAAATCTATCCCAAGAATCTCCAGCTTGCAATTTTTTCCCATCAATTCCACTCGGACACGTTAACTGTTGGGCGCTCTCCGTCAGTGTCACATTGACACGTAAATGCTATTCCAATTATTCTGAGCCCTTTCTGCTCGCTGTCAAATTACCAGCACTAGGAGGGGAGCATGGCTTTCACTGCACCTCTCTGGCATTTTCCTTGACAGGGAGAAGAAAGGAGCCTGAGATAGCAGAATGAGGGAGGGCTTGGGGCTCAATGAGCATTTTAAATGCTGAAACCAGGTAATCAGACAGACTCAACCTGAGACCAGGAGAAAGCTCTGGGATCGAAGACGCCTTGCCATGGATGGTTTTCAGCTCATTTTCCAGGCTAGACTGTAGTTTATGAATATCTGACCAGGTGCTTCACAGACAGACGGCACAAAGCAACAAAGTAAACAATGGTTGCCACCTGAATATATGCATGACAATTAAATGGTGCAGGACTTACTCCACAATGTTTTTCTGACATTTCTGTCAAGCTCAAGCTAAGAAGTAAACATCTAAAACTCATGTTTGCATCCTGAACTCAAGTTGCATTTACGTTACAGAAAGTGAGACTTGACTCTGGAGTCACTGTGGAATAATACATTTTTGTTTTGCTTTGCTTCGTTTTCCATTATAAATCAGGTCTGGGGATTGTAAAAATAAGCTTAAACTATCAATCACACACATTATGGAGAAATAGAGCTACTTCTCAGATAACTGGTCTTTGAACCATTTATAGCTCTGTATATTTGTGGATTTACTATGATGTCAGTCCTCAGTGGAGGATCTACCATTGTCACTCATATTCTGGTATGATTTGAATGGCATACACATGGTACCAGGTATCTACAGGGGTTTGGAACAGAGCTTAGTAAACAGATGTAATACAAGTAACAATCTATGAGGGGACTGAAAATACATGTCCTGGGAATATGTCAGACTTATATTATTTTCTTAAAAGGGCTGCAACATGTCCACTTCATTAACGTATTTAATAAACTGTTTGTTATTCTTTCTGTTCACATGCATGACCCTACTTCATGACAAGCATAGTAGTTTCAACTAAGTGATTTGTCAAAACCTCTGGCAAAAAACTCACTTAAGGCTTTGAGAACTAACAAAACACAGCAAAATTAATCATTAACCTTCAACTCACCCGGATACATTAGCACCTCTGGAAAAGTAGTAAACATATTGTCCAGTATTAGCTGTAACATTAGTAGGTATTTTTTCAGTAGAATCTTGTGGTACAAGGCAGAAACAGTTTCAAGTAGAGCATGTGAACAAGCAGCCAAGGCTGTTTTTAAGCCAAGGAATTCATTTGAACAGTCTGTACGCCAGGCACAACCAAACCGATCGATTGCCAGGTACGTTGTTCAAGACGTACAGTTCACTGCGGTCTGTTGGTTTCAGGCAGTTAATTAGCAAGATATAAGTGACAATAAGCCACGATGCATCATTTTTCTATGCTATTATGGACCAGAAACATTAGTATAACAATGTGTGCATTAACAAGAAAACTGAAGCAAGGATTTGCGATCAAGTCACGCAAAAATAATTAATACTAAGAAGTCTTAATACATACTTGTTTCCTTTTACCGTTTGGATGACTTCAGCATTGAAGTACGGTGTTGAAAATTTATAAAAAAATTTAAAATCACTGAAGGAGAGGGTGTTCCAAACTTTTGACAGGTGGTGTATCGTAATTGTGATTTTTAGTTTTAGTCTTGTCATAACATGTACACGTTTCCTGATTTTTGACTGGACTAGAAATGAATGTGTTCTGATTGAGTGATAAAGAATAAATAAATACTAACAGATTCCCTGCATCACTGCATTGTTGCAGCTGCAGATTCTGGATCACATTCAAGGTCACAATCTGTCTCAGCACTGTTAGTTTGGGGCTGATTTTTTTCATTGTGTTTTGTTGTTTTCTGGCAGTCAGCAGCATGTGCGCTGCAGCAGGAACAAGCTGTGTTTCTTAAATGACACCTCAACTCGGAGGACCCGGGGGCAACAGACACCTGACGTGTGTAAAAGTTATTTCAGGCATAAAGATGTGTCAGTCACTGTGACAGCCCTTTGCAGAATACACACACACACACCACACACACATACACAGCACTCTCATTAGCACAGAGCGGTAGAGGGGTTGAGTAAGTTCTGCTCTGTTCAGATGTTCACATACAGTTCACTGCCTGTCAAGCACACAACATTCTATGAGACGAGAAGCGTCACTAAGAAAGTGTCTAAGAAGGAAACTTTTACCATCTTTATTTCAGCCATTATTATTTGCAGAGCTGAGAATGGAGAGAAGCCTACTGCACACATATGAGTTGTGGTGGTACAAGTTGGTAGGCATGTTATGTTTATGCCTGGCTGCTGTTTTCATTGCCCTGGTGGTTCTTATGAATGTAGCTGGGGAGTTCTAAGGCGCAGACTGGAGCAAGAGGAAATTATAGGTTGGAGATGAGGCCAGAGGTGAGGCGCAGGAGAGGAGTGGAGTGGAGAGCAGAGGGTAGAGATAAGACACTTGGGAGAGGATGGAGTAAAAGGCCAGCATCAGCAAGGAAAGCGAATGATAATGGAAGGAGTGTAAAGCCAAACAGAGGCGAGACCGGTGGCAACAGTGAAGAAAACAGGAAAATGCTCAAGGCTGATCAGGAGCGACTATGAAGGCCTAGAAGGGTCATGTTTGTGTGATGGGTAGAGCCCAGAGGTGTGCTAGCAGGCATGTTAAGAATGCATGGTCTCAAGGCCATTGACACAGTAATAAGGTTGCTCAGAGGAGGCGCCGCTGTTCCGCTCTCTGCCTCGTGACCTGTGTTTTCTTAGGAAGGATAATCAATGTTGTCAATTTAGATTTCAGTGTTAAAGAGACTGATGATAGGGTTTTATGTGTTTTATGGCTGTCATTTTGTAGGAAAAATGTAATGTGCTCCCTCCTGCCTGTCCTAAGTCTGGATTATACTGTGTATAAAGGACAATGTGATGCCATTTCATGTCACTTTGGAAACGAGAAACTGAATATCCCTGATAGGCGAGCTGTTCAAGTTCAGGCTGTTTTATTTGTACCCATAGATAGACTTGATTTGCAAATAAGGAAGGGCATCCATCCTGACACACACTTAGCAAACAACACAAACCGCAGACAGGACACAAATACAGTATGACAATAATGGCTCTTTTCCACTGTCAGTATCAGGTTGAATAGGCTCAACTCAACAGGGTTTTTTTTTTTGTTTCTGTTACACTGGACCAGGCACCAAGTGGGACTATGAATATTTTTGATTCACGCAGGCCACTGACTAGTTCATCTAGATTCTAGAATTATCACTGCATCAGTATATATGTGCATTGTCATGTCATAGGAATATCTAAACAATGCTGGAAAACAGCCATACCTATTTTTTTCTTTTGGATTTCTCAGAGCAGATAGTTGCCCAAACAACAGCAACAGCGAGCTGTTTGACGTCTGTTTGTTTACCTCTTCAACTGTCGCTCTTGTAGATGTGTTCACTCTTGCAGGAGCGTGTGATGCATTCAGTTGGCTTCAGTTGGTTTGACAAATCATGTGGTGCGTGATCCCTCAGCAGGCGTAGTCTTAAATGTGTGATCCCCAGTCTTTCAGTCGTCATAAAAAATCTGCTGAAAACAGTCAGTGCATGCTCTCTTTTCAAAATCTATACGGAGTCAAAGTTGTGTTGTGACCCCAGATTTAGACCACTTTTAATGCATCGCTTATAGCTGCTGTTGACTTGACTTGACTATATGTCTATATTGCAACAAAATCACAGCTAGCCTTGTTTAGTGGGAAATACAGCAGCAGAAGCAGTAAAACCAAGCTGAGCTGATACTGTAACTGGGAGATGAGCATAATGTGCAGTGTAATACAATAAAATACATCAGCAAATAAGTAGAAATAAAATATAAAACTATTTAAAACATTAAAATAAAAGCCATTATCTATGCATTATTTGAAAAGCGATGGCTATTTCCTGCTGCTCTGCACAGCTGGGATGCATGTCAGATTCTTGGCAGTGACAGATCTTAATCAACTCTCAAAAGGGCCTGTTTCAGTTCGTCTAATCAAGAGGTCGCTGAAAGATATTGCGTACATTTGTCAGTCACACCTCCAGGATCTCATTGACTTCCTTCACATTATCGACTTTCTAAGCCTCGAGTGTACTGTAGTGCCCAGTGAATATCTGTCACAATGTTGTGTATTATAGCTAACAGTTAAAATGTATGATTAGTCACTGTAAACATATGTAGTTGAAATGGAGCTAAATATTTATAACAAAGGTGTGATTTTCACTGTTGTATCCAGAGGTTTGCAACATGTCACTCACTAAAGTGGTGTTAATCTCTTACAGTTAGACTGCACTGAAGTTTGTGGTCTACTGAGTAAACTAACATCCTCCTGTACTAAACACATCCTTTCCTTTTTTTATTCAGACATTTTGTATATAAATCTACATTACAAAAATGTAATTTACTGTACTCTTTTAAAGTGTAAGTTTACCCCCACTCTTCCCTAACTGGGTCTGAAATGTCACCCTAAAAGTTAATAGTTTGCGTTTTTCATTGGTTAAACACATAAAGACCCAACTAAAATTCATCAATATGTGTTTGAGTATTTTTGATGCTTTTTCTCACTGATATTCATCCTTTTTCCACACAGTAATGAAGCGCTGAAGTGCTCTTGAAACTTCTGAATTCCTCCGACTAAATGTGTGATTCTGCGCTCCCTGGTGTTTTGTCATTGTAGAGGCAACATATTATTTCAGATTCAACCCAATAAAATAAATGAACCGATGTAAGTTAAATTGCTGTCCCTGTATGAGTCACGTGGTTCCAAACAGAGCGACATGATCATCAGTGGAAAAATGAACAAGGCTTAGTGGGGTCCATCAGACTAACAAGTGAGCTGATCAAGACTGATTACAGTTTTTATGTACATTCCTTGATCATGAAGGTGGGAAGGATTAAGCATATTTTTAGACAGGAAGTTGTGAGTTCAGTCATTTTTACCTATACACCAATCAGGCATAACAATATGAGCACTAACTGGTGAAGTTGTCATAATGTTGATTACATGGTTCCAGTGGCTTCGTCAGTGGCTGGATGTAGGTTGCACTGTACGTACCTGTTTGTTGTTGCGCTGAAAGCAGCAAATTGGCCAGTTGTAATTTTAAACTGTCACAGTTTTTGACTTTGCCCAATGTGGGTATTTTTTTATTTTATCTTTATTTATTTTTTATTAATTTGTCTATTCACTGTATTGATTTTGGTTTGTTTTTTGTGGCTGTTTCTTTGTGTTGATTGTGTGGCCCCTTGACAGTTTTTTTCTGGGACATGTCAGGTGTAGGAATCGCTGAACGATGTGACTGATTACTCTGATTACCTACGTGTGTGACTGATTACAGAGTATCTCATGTGGGGCCTTTCTGACTAGTATTTCCTATCTCCTTTCCTACTGCCTTTTTCTGAACCCCAACATGAGGTCATGGAATAGTGGATAGGATAACCTAAAGGAATCAGGGAAAGGAACTGTGGAGCAGAGAAGACTCTGACCCTCCTTTCCTTAATCCTGTGCCAAACAGACACCACTGTCGACTTCCTGTAAACGTGGAACTATAACATTCCAACAATGAACTGCTGAAAGCGCGTCTCGGACTCCTGTGTGTTTAATGCAGGATGTAAACATATAGACTCCTGTTAATACTACGACGCCATGGAATACAGTATGTGTGCTACTGATATCTGTCACTATGAACCTGTACAGTGTATATAGAAAAATAAATCTATAAGCAGATCACAATCTGGATATGAATCTATGAATCTACTGAAGAACATGTTCATCATTATCAAGTTCACACAGTGAACAATTATAATTGTAAGAGAATGAAACCAGAGCCTCGTTTTATAAACCCACACCTCCACTCCCACACACAGCCTCCCTCTGTGCACAGGCAGCTTTATGTGAAGGGATTCCCTTAATCCTAAAGACCTTTACCACAAAACACACTGCACCCCCATATTCCCTGCACCCCCACACTCCTGTAACACTGTTTCCCCGACACACCCACACCCCTGCACTCCCTGCTACTGTTCCTCTGATCTGATCTTTTGCATCTTTCCCCAACAAGCAGTTTCTTTCATATTTGTTTCATTCCATCGACTTTGTTCTTTGAGTTTCACTACTATTTCAGCACTAATTTTCCTTTTTTTTTTTTTTTTTTTTTAACTTTTTTTCACTTAAAGGCCAAGTAAATGGGAGCAGCATCTCCTTGATGTGAACCAACCGGGAATGTGGTGAATAGTTTTACTCTTGTGAGTCTGTCAAAGGATTTTACCATTCAGAGGCAGACGTCCAGGCTGGTGACTCTGAACCATAGACTCTACAGTATATATTAATCATAGTCTGTATATATTAATCACAGACTGTATATATTGATCATAGTCTGTATATATTGATCATAGTCTGTATATATTACCATATTTTTTGGACCATAAGCCACACCAGATTATATGGCGCAATATCAATAAATGATCTATTTATGATCTTTTTCCATACATAAGGCGTACCGGATAATACGGCGCATTAAGCGATGCAAAAGTTAGATAAGTCAACCTCTATTCAACTCATTCACAATAACTGTCAACATTGTTCAGTTGTAACATAAAATACAACACAATACACTCAATTTTTGGGTTCATTCCTCTCCCGCAGGTCCATCGGGTTCTTCATCTTCGGCGTTTGGGCGGTTTCCTTCTGGTTGTTGTCCGGGTCGGTCGTGTTGCTGTTGCTGGGCTGTTCTGTGGTGGTTCCGGCTTTTGTGGGGGCTCAGACGGCGCTTGGGGTGGGTGCCTCCGCAGTCCATTGGCGGGTGGTGGCGTGGCTTGCCCGGCATTGCCTCCCTGTCCTGGTGGGTGTGTGTTCGCCTTCTGTCGTCCGGTGCTTGCACGCGGCTCGCGGTTTGGCTTCGGGCGGCCGTACCATCGATTCATTAATGTTGAATGCTCTCACAGCTGCTCTATTCCCATGCATGACTGATAGCCTCGAGTTTGAAATCTGCTTCGTAAGCATGTCTCTGTGTCGCTTTGTACCAGTATCACTCCGCGAGGATCCTGATTACCGTAATGTTCCTACAAGTGGTGCGGCTTCGTAACTTACCAAAGTCACACTATAACATTTTGACAGATTTTTGAGCGCCGTGTAACACATAAAATCGGTTCTAGGTCAGAAAGCACAAACAGAATTAATCCATACGTTAGGCACACCACATTTTAAGGCGCACTGTCGATTTTTGAGAAAATTAGAGGATTTTAAGTGCGCTTTATGGTCCGAAAAATACAGTAATCCTAGTATGTGTATATTAATCATAGACTGTATATATTAGTCAAAGTCTGTATATATTAATCATAGTCTGTATATATAACTGGACATAGTGATCGTGATGTCATCCATTAGTTTGTGAAGGGTCGTTTTGAGGTCAATCAGGTTGTCACTTCCTGGAGCCAAAAACAGGATGTGACCAGATTTGGACAAATGGCAGCAGGGCTTATTAAGGTGTTCATGCCAGGGGACTTATGGGAAGCTAATATTAGCCGCTATCTTACTGATGCGGTAAAACTTCACCACACAGTGTCAAACAAAGTCATATGACATGTTGTTAGTGTAAACACTT
>JAQQAE010001962.1:0-23597 GCA_029823295.1 Pseudamia nigra
CAGTTCTTACCAGTCTGTTCTGTCCTGGAGGGTTAAATAATGCTCTGTTATGAACAAAGCCATGCATGATATAGCCAACTATACGCTACATCATTAGTGATATTTTCATAATAAAACATTAGTAACCCTTCATCATCCACCAAAAATAATATTTCCATAATGGTGGTTTTATTCTAAATCTAGCTAAATGTTGAAGATACATCAAGTCTGTTGACACATTACTGAATCAGCAGAGTTTCTGCTATAATTTGGTGTCAGTTTCATTGCTATAGTTTTACTTACTACCTTACAGCAGCTATTTTTCCTCAACCCCTGTAAGTTTAAGCATTCTGGATCACTATATGCAGAATATTGCCCATATCTGGATCAAACTTTGGGGTTTGATAGAATCTGTTATGGTGTTATTCTGTGTTTTTGGTTTTGTATTTTGGTCTGGATGTTATTTGTGGCGTTACAAGAACAAATGTTGAATTTGGTCCTATCTCACAATGGTGAAGAATCCTTTAAAAATCTTCTGGATCCAGGTGATGAACCAGATCACTCCCAGAGTCTAATCAATTGGTCCTTGTGCCATTTCTGACCTATTCTGAAAATTTCATCCAAATTCATTCGTAACTCTTTGAGTTATGTTATTAACTATCGGACAAACAAACACCTGCAACAACATAACTAAGAGTAAATAAGAGTACAAAGTAAATTGAGACAACATCACAATAACAGCAATAAAAGAAAGACAGCAACATTAAAAACACTTTAAAAAATGCATAAAAGCAAACCATAGTAACAATAATAGCAAAGAGAAAATAGAAAAAGCAACTATTCACTTGAGCACTGTTCTGTTCACTCTACTCACCTCTGGTTGTGAGTTGATGACCAGTGGAAACCACTGATCTAATGATTCACTTCAGATTCTTCATTTTACCTGTGCTGTTCAGTAAATGTATGACATCACGTGCACACTCAGCATCTCTCAGATTAATCGTTCCTGGTGTATCTGCTGGCATATTCCACTGATATTTTTGCACAGACAAATCTAGTGTTTTATCCTGTTTTAACCAAACAAGCAGCTTGTCACCCCACAAAACACTTGTGATAATAATGCGCCTCTTCCCACATGAGTGTCTCTGTGATTTCCTGCTTCTCACATATTTGTTTTGTGAGAGAGTACAGGCGAGAAACGCTGCAGCTAAAATAACCTTTACATGGAGATGGGCCATGAAGTAGCTCTATTGGAGATAGTAGAGCTCGCTCTTTTAACAGTTATTTATAGGCATAGGTGTGTATCAGGGGGTTGGGGTCGGAGGGGTACAGTAATTCACATTAGGAAAGCCATCACACAGGACCCCACACACCCCCTGCATCAGTCCTTCCAGCTCTTACTATCAGGTCACTTTTACAAAGTCCCACTAGCCGGAAGAACAAATATAAACATTCTTTAATTTTTTGTTGATTTTCTTCATTATTTTGTTGATTTCAGTTTATTTTCTACACTATTATGTTAATTTTGGTTCATTTACTTCACTATTTTGATTGTTTTGGTTCATTTTCTTCATTATTTTGTTCATTTTGTTTCATTTTTGTCACTATTTTGATTATATTTCTTTATTATGTTGACAATTTTTTTTCATTTTTGTTCATGTTTCTTGACTATTTTGTTCATTTGCATTCACTGTTTTCACTATTTTGTTCATTTCTGTTCATTTTGTTCACTATTTTGTTCATTTCAGGTTATTTTTTGAATATCATCATCATGTTGCTTCATTTGAAAACCTGCTTTGCATGAAAAATTATATTTTTGTTAATTTATGGATTCAGTTATGATCACTGACAGATTGTTTTGTTCATTTTCTTCACTATTTTGTTCATTTTGTTCTCTATTATGTTTAATTTATTCATTTTCTTCAATATTTTGTTCATTTTGCTTCATTTTCTTTTTGTTTGCTTGACTATATTGTTCCATTTTGTACCTTTTCTTATTGATTTTGGGATTGTTGCTGTTCAAATTTGTTCATTTTGTTGCATATTTTATTCATTTGTGTTCATTTTGTTGCTCTTTTTCTTCATTTTTTGGTCATACCTCTTTATTTTGTAGATTATTTTGTTCATTTTCTTGATTATAATTTTCATTTTGTTGTTTACTTTGTTCATTTGCTGGAATGTTTTGTTCCTTTTTGTTCCTTTTTGTCATTCATTTTGTTCATTTTCTTAATTATTATGTCAAATTATACTGATTTTGTTGTTTATTTTCTTTCTTTACTTAACCATTTTGTAAATTTTTGTTCCTTTTGTCACTCATTTTGTTGATTTGGGGGATTACTTTTTCCTTTCTTGTTTAATTTTATTCATTTTGATGTTATTTTTGTTAATTTTATTGCTTATGTTGTTGGTCAATCCTCTTCATTTTGTCGGTTATTTCGTTCATTTTCTTGATTATCATGTTCATTTTGTTGTTTATTTTGTTAATCTGCTTGAAAAATTTGTTCCATTTTGTTCCTTTTTCATTCATTGTGTTGATCATTGTACTAAATTATATTCATTTTGTTGTTTATTGGCATCACTTCCTTAACCATTTTGTACATGTTTTTTAGTTTTTTTTGTTACACTTTTGTCATTCACTTTGTTTATTCGGGGACTATGTTTTCCTTTCTCATTTAATTCCTTTCATTTTTATGTTTTTTCTATTCATCTGGTGATTATTTTTTGTACTTTAATCATTTTCAGTCATTTTGTCACTTATTTGGTTCAAAATTATTCATTCCTCTTCATTATGTGAATTATTTTATTCATTCTCCTAATTCTTTTGCCCATTTTTTCTTTGCTCTTTTCATACAATAATGAAAAGGCACAAAAGAATGCATAAAAAATTTTACCAGAACACATACGTACAATGACTAAAAATGTGCCCTCAGTGCTCAAAAACAACCTATTCCTTTTAAATCTGTCTGCCACACACACACACAGTTACAGTGTCATGTACTGTGTCTGTATAAAAAAGGCATCACGCTGGACAGATCTCTTGTGACGAGCTGCACCAGCCCCCATAACCCATATGCTTCCTGTACAGGTTCCTCCTCTCTCTCCTCCCCCTTCCTCTGCCTCACACTCGGTTACCATGGTTACTTTAGGTGTCACTTTGTCATCCTATTTTAAGGAACTATCATCCCTTATATAGACTAGCACATGCACACACCTTGCACTAAGGGGGAAGCTAGTCATTTGTCATGCTGATAATTTGTTCAGTTACATAATGGTTAACTGGTGATAATCCCTTTATAGCCCGTGCACTGTGTATACAGCAACGACGCATTATGCTGGCAGTAAAGTCATAAAGATTTTAAGACCTTCTGTAGAGGGGAGATTTAATCCAACATGATTTTTCTTGCATTATTCGTGTATTTTTACAAGCCAACTTGGAATCACATGCTCAGAATTAGCTCCAGCACAAGCATGAATGTAATGGCAAACTCTGTAAAGGGAAAATCTGCCTCAGACAAACGTGTTATTTATAACTTTGACAGTCTTTCTTCCAGTGCAGTCCTTGAGGTGAGGGGAAGTCCTTGGGTTTTCTAGCGATCACTGAAAATATCCGTGTTTCACAGTAGATTTTTATTTCTAGCCTGCCTAGGGGGGGGTTTATATGGAAATTTCTTGACAGTAGCCCAGTAAATTGCATGCGCACTTCTGACTTAAGGTCAAGTGAGAAAGAGGTCATTATGAAATGAGTAACAGATTAAAAAGGACCTGATTAAATCTCCATCCTGGCCATCACTCAACATAATGAGTACTTCAATAAAATATGGATATGCAAATAAAATATGTATACTTCCAGCAGTCCCCTGTGTTAAACTTCAGTGCTCAACATCAGTCCTAAGCCTTCAGTTAAGTCATCAAAGTTTAGTTAAGTGCATATTTAATGAATTTGTACATAGAATTTATCCTGAAGGGGGGAAAATAAACAAAAGTACAGTAGCACCTGTGTGCTAGTGTGGTCTGATTGCCCCAATTGTGGTCCTGATTTTCTCATTATATCCTGTAGATAGCCTCACTTTCAGTGCTGGCAATGAGAATAAACGAGTGACACAATGACAAGTGGCTATGACAACTGCAGCTCTAAACTGAGTCATGAAAAAAGTTTAATAAAATGCACAAATACAGCATTTCTGATGAATTATGCATAGCGAGTCATTTATTATTCAGCGAAACAAGGGAAGGTAATGTCAATTACAATGCAGACATATTGTCAAGTATCTTCCATGGTGAAATGAGCTCAAGCGGAGGCTTTCAGTAATCATAATGTGCATAATTTCATCAGCAAATTATTATATTATAGTCAGTTAGAATGTTCCTGACATGAAATAATAAATCACTGATGGTATAAAAAATATCAGCCTTTCTTTCTCGAGCTGTTGTGTTTTTCAAAGGCTGACTAGATTACAGCAGACAGCTGTCCGAGGATATATGTCCAAACAAATATGGCATAGCACAGGTCATTGTAAAAGACCTTGGACCAGTATCTAAATGGATGAGCCACAGCAAGAATTCATATTTCTTCATCTTGGTTACTGATAACTCTGGCCTCAGGGGTTACATACATGTGCGCAGAGTCTCTTAAAAGGCTTTTCAAGTCAGCACATACCCTGTGGAGCCACTGCAAGCTGCTATTGACAGAAAACCATTGTGTGGCAGGAGATGGTAGATTTTTTTGACTGTGATGACATGTATCCATAATAGATCTTCAGCATGGGAGCAAGCTCTCCTATGAGTTCTCTAACGGCTGCTGAAAATGAAAGGCGAGACAGTCCTTCCTGACCTTTTGACATCTGCAAGAATCCATGAGAGTGTTGTATAGTTTATTAGTCACAACATGTGACAGTGTCCACTGAAAACAGCTTTTTAAATAATGGCACTAATGTTAGCCTGCCAAGCCTCAGATAATAAACCCACCTGAAGTGACAGCTCAGAGAAGACCATTACAGAGAAACAGTATAGAATGTGTGACTATTGATTCAATATAGGAGCCTAGAGGAGTTTTATAATGGAATGCATGTGACATGGTGTGAATAATTACTTTTACAGTTTCCATTCTGGTCATATTACTTCCAAGCACATTAAAGTATAAAAGATTATGCAAGCTGCATATCAGAATTTTACTGTTATTGTTCACACTTAGGCAAAGCATTGTGTGCAGCACAAAAACAGTGAATAAGAATTTCTGGGACAGCCTTAATTCCAAAGCTCCTGGATGCAGAAAGGCAGCACATTTTTGTAAATAAACAAGTCTTCTTCAAAGCTCACATGTGCCAAAATAGAGCTGGGAACCTAGCTAAAATTAAACTTAAGATTAAGCTCTTCATGCTCTGAGAAATGTATGTTTATTGTTTGTTTGAAAAATTTTCAGTGGCTAATAAAGATTCTCTTAAGCCTTTTGTATATGCTTTGCACTGCAGACAGTGATGCAAACTCTAACAGATTCTTGTTTTTTTGGTACATGTCAGTGGTTGTGAGCTGTTGGTGCAGGGTGCAGTGACAGGTGCAGACACCAGGTAAGTGACATGATGCAAAGAGACAGGGTGATGAGTCACCCAAGCCCTCGGCGGGCTTCCTTGCTTTAACCCTGCAGTGGCTTCTAAACGATTACCTATTTATAACCCTTCCACAGCCGTCCCACAACCACTGACAGATGGGGAAATCTGGCATCATTTGAGCTCTGGTTTCCCAAGAAGCATATTGATGAAGTAATGATAAATCCTCAGTGTTTAATAGGTGCTTTAATAGGTTTAATGGAATCTCTTAAAGCAGAAAGTTGTAGCATATGTGCACTGGTCCTGCGACACATCAGGCAGAGCAGCTCTGGCAAGGCTGGGAATATTTAATTGTGAATCCTTCTTATTGGGCTGATAGACTGTGAATAAAACTACATCCCTGTAATTCCCCCTGCAGACTGTTATGCCTGGCTGAGTCATCACATACCTGCAAACACTTCTTTGATTGGACTCTCTGATCCACTGGATTAACAGAATGTTGCTCAGTAGCACTAATAATGCTTGTTATGAATGATAGTCCTTTAAGGCATTATTTCTTAAAAACAGTAATACCCTTGAAGCGGAATTCAGTGTTAGTATCAAATCATGACTGTTTTCAATCTCCAAATCAATAATGTAAACAAAGCACAGCTATTATATTTTCTTAGATTTTGTTGCTCAGAGTTCTGGCACAGCATCACTACATTAGAGGAAATCCATCATATTAATGATCTTGAGGCCACTTCATTATTCACAGAGAAGCAGCCCGGCTGTCCAAATAAATTATCATTGGTGTTCCATTAATGGAAGTTTTCAAATCTCACCACGGAAGATACCATTAATCTGCACACAGTGTCTCTCTGGAGTGGAACGGTCGGCTACTGTACCACTGCCAGCAATATGTGAAGATGAGAAACTCCCCGCTGCCCTCGTTTCCTTCTGTGAAAGGAAGTCCAAATCCAAAAGTGACTGACATTAACTACTGCATCCTTATACTCCCACTCTCCCAAGTTGCACACATTGCTCTTTTTAATGCACTGCTGAGGGCATGTGCACTTCTAGGTAAATGATACAGCTACAAAGCGGTACTTCTGTCTGAAATTGTGTGTGCGAGTCTCTGACCTTTCCCCTCCCTGATGGAGTGCTTTCAGCTAATTTGACACATATTACATTTGTGTGTTGCATAACTGCCAGAGCCAAAAGCCTGTGTTGGTCCCTTGGGGCTCCCTCCAGATCCATTCCCCCCCTGCACACTGATGTGGGCCACCATCCAAACACATACTGTTAATATTCTGATTGAACATTTGTAGAAGGACCTTGAAAAGTCACATACTGTGCAACTTTCTAACACTTTAATGAAATTGCCTCTCATAATGTTGGCATTCACTGACTATTATATTTTTTCGTTATGACATCCTACTGAAGGAGTCAAACTCATTTTCATTTACTCTGAATGTAAGAGGGTAATAACTCTATTTACTTTCATGCCCGACAGACGGACTAACTTTGCTCCTAGACCTTTACAAATAACTAAAATGAGGTTCTGCTGTCACAGATTAATTCTGTTGGAGTAGCGTTTTATAGTAAACAGCCTGAGCTTCATAAAAGAGCTGCTTGACTTCTAAGTTAGTTGCCTGAAGACGAACAGCTGGACACAACGAACCTCCTTTCATATTCATCATCACCTCTTACTTACATACTCCCTTTTCAGCCCACAACAGCAGAATGTGATGCTTCCTCCCATTCTCTGGCCAACTCACTGTAGCCTGAATCAGATGGTGAGTAAGAGGCGGTCTCTGGCTGTGACTTCCAGTTGGAGGCTTTCAGTTTGCCTTCAGGTGTGGAAGGAGCTCCAAACAGTGTACCTGCCAAAACCTTCCCCTATAGTGAACCTCCTCCTGCTCCTGTGCCTGAACCTGGCACTGCAGGGATGCAAGTCCTGCTGTTGTCTGACCACCTTGACAAAGTGGATGAGTTTCTTCTGCAGCACATGTTTGCAGTAAGCAGCACAAAAACTCTAAGACTGACTTCATGATGTCTATGATATAAAAAAGCACAAATGAGTCAGCAGCCCTTATGTCTAAAATAGAGCTGTTAGAACATGAATGTAATAATGCAAACATGAACTACACAGTATCCAGGCCAATAAAAGCATTTTTCTGCTCTGTCCTGTGGGCTGTTTTGGTGGTCAGAGGTGAGATATTGGCACACGCTTAGTCTAAGTGTTTAATCAAACAGGAAGTAATGCACAAATGGCCATGTGGGAAAAGCTGCTTAATCCCCCCTTTCTTTGCTAAAGCTGGCTAGGCCAGATCAAATTAAGTGGTTTGATACTTTCTCTGCCAATCGGATTAGGCTGATTAATTCCTAAAAGTGTTTAAATGATTAAAGCTGGTTAATGGACCTTAGCAAAGTTCATAGTGTCAGGGTTAGCTGCGATATCAAACAGGGGTGGAGGAAAGTCAAAAAAAGGCTGTCAAACATTTTCTGCTCTTCTGTAGCTCCTTTGCAAATATACAAGTTGGAGCACAGCAGAACCTGCACATTATAGAGTTTTTGTTTCTTTAAATATCAGAGCTTAGAGGAAATGCTTGACAAATAGTGTATCTGCTATGTAGTGACACAGTAGCTAAATATAGAGAGGAAAATGGAGCAGAAGAAAGGGGCACAGTGAGGACCATAAATATTCACAGTCCATCTACAGAAGGCTGGCAAGAGCCTGGTCCAAGGAGAAATCTTCTCATAAACTATGCTAAATGCGACACCATTGAGCCACTGTTTTTGCCTTCCGAGTGCCACATTTTTGATTTTGATGTTTTCGATCATGGATATTCTTGCTACTGATCTTCATTAGAAAACGTTGCTCTGAATGCTGCATTTAAAGCTAATGGAGGGAGACAAAGATGTACAAAGGATAAACGGTTACAGGTTCTGGTCCCCTCTGCGCCTCCTTTTCTAATATACTCATCTCCTGAGGGAGTGGTATCCATCACAGAGATGGCGGGGCTGTTATCCCACGTTGCTGTCGTGCATATGAACACAAGGTGACACTGAGAGACGAAGCCCATGTATGCCCAGTCTTATAAATGCAGCCCCATGTTTCCCCCATAAAGTGTCCATCAGCTCCTTAATGCATCTCCCACTGAAAGTCACAGAGCCTGGGCTTGCACATTATTAACTCCAGACATTTTTATGAGTCTGTGGAACAGAGTGCTGCTCCAGAATAAGATATGTATCCTGTGTTCAGTAGCTGTAAACCACTCTTAATTTTTTGGCATTGCTTCTCACTCTTTGCTTTCCATGAGTCTAAACCACAGACTGTGTTCCTCTGAATAAAGCAGTCTGCTGCATTTTCTAGTGAAATCAAAATTAATTCATTTTGCTGTGTGGGATCTATTATATCGTCCATTTGCTTGCCTGGGAAATACATCTATATTAATGTTACATAAACAGTGTTTACAATGATAAACTGTGGCATGGAATCATAAGCAGCTTAACAGTGTGGGGTTAAACGCAAAATCAAATTGGCAGGCTCATAATAAATGCATGGGATTTGTCTAAAATATTAATCAATATAAATGTGCAATGACTTTAATAGTGGCTTATTCTATATTTAGTACCTATTTATAACCATACTCCTTTCAGGGATGAGCCTTTTATTGGGAATTAAGGTAAGCTGACATCTTTGAAACCAGGTGAAGAAGGGTAATCCTACAATTTATGCAGCGCAAGGGGAGCTTCACGAAAGCAACAGAAGATGATGCGTTGCGTTTTGTGTGTTTACCAAGTAGGCGTTTTCAGTAGGGAGAAAAAACAGCTTACAGTGTATTGTTTCAATAATAAACCTACAATATTTCAGTGGGATGTAGAAACGATCGCTCATGTTTGATCTAAAATAACTCACTTTCGGTCTCAAGAAGGACCCAAAGCACGGTGATTATACAACAAAGCCAAATTTCACTGCAGGGGGGTCAGAGAGAGAGTAAAACTCCAGCCAGCACTTAACACGCTGGGACGGAGGAAGACGCCCAGGCAAAGCTACTGGAGTTTAGAAATGTCAAATCCGTGCTCGGTAATAGAGTTTCCAGCGCGCATCACGCAGCCAATCAGCTGGCTGGAGTGAGCTCAGAATTTCCCGGAGTTGTTTGGCGCCTGAGCTCAGCGCGATCCTGTGCGTAAAATGTACCTGCGAGACGCAGCGGTGCGATGGCAGACACGGCAACGCATCGAACAAAGTCTATTCCTATGCGCACGGAACAACATCCTGTAACCGGAGGCTGTATGTTGTAAAACAATCGCAGTTTCAACAAACTGATAATGTGAAGTGAAAGGTGGGTCTGACTGTCACTATCGACTCAGCTGCGCCGAGGAACGATGCTGAACAAAGCTGCAGGAGGATTTTCTACCACAGGTAACGTTCACCACTGATATGGTTCTAATTTGTGTCTCTTTATTAAATTCTTTGACGGTACAATTGCAGATGAAATGCTATATGCCATCGTGCTCTAATAAAATGTAATGCAAGCATGCAAAATATTTTCTAACACAAACATAAAAAGATGTAGATGAATTCTTCTACTTTCTTTTTCTTCGTGTTAATAAAGTGTCATTAGAATATTTCTGTACTTTTAGTCTGTGAATGTGTATGTGAGAGAACCATAGCAAGAGGATGAAAATAAATGGATAAAACAGAAAGGGAAAGAAGTATACAGAGTGTGCTCATGATAATTAATAATTGTGAAGTTTGAGCATATTCACATGTGCTAAGTGCACATCTTCCTGTGTTAAATGAATTATTTGTGGATTTAGGATGCGTTTTTTTTGTTGTCTCATGTGGAGTGTGTAATGGAATTCTCTGTTACCTAGAGAGTGGTGGCTCATCCCGAGACAGGCTGCAGAGAAGATCCTGAGCCTCGACTGTGTGTCTGGGTTCAGATTCAGACACCGATTATTCACTCAATTCTGAACAGTTTCTGAACTGGTTGAGATTTTGGGTCAAAGAGGTCAAGTGACGCCTGTAGATGTCTGCGAGGCACAAAGTCAATATGCGCCTCTCAGAGTTAATCACAAGCCTTATTGGTCAAGCTTGGTTCAGATTAATGTGCTGAACTTTTTGGAGCGGACACACCTGATGACATTTCATATGTGAGGTCCACGTCCTGTAACCTCATCAGTATCCACTGTCATATTTCTATATTTCTGATGAAAAAATATAATTCCACACATGCTCTATGCTTGTTTTATTTTAACCATAAGGCTACACGCTACATATCTCCTTTTCTGAAATATTCTAAAACACAAAGCAGCTGCTGCAGTTGCTATTATTCTTGTGTAATTACCAGAAACATACATTTAATGGTGAGGTCAACAGGGACTAACCACTGTTTTTAGACTGATAATTTGCATATTATGCTTGTTGCCAGAGTGACTGCCTGTCTTAACAGCCTTTGTTTTTTGCATTTATGTTTTGTTTTCTCAATGCACCACTAATTTTGAAACTTCAACATTTACTCAACTGACCACTCTCAGTGTGACCTCCTCACTATTTTTCCTCTAAAGGGATCACTGAGGTCAGTTCACAGGCACATCATGCTAATCAGTACGCGCTGCAAAATACCCCAGCACCTGCCACACTTTGTCTGCTTTTAAATCTGCAGTAGGCAACTGTGACATGTGGAATATATTCTTCCTTGCATGTTTATATGAATCTGAAAGTGCCGGATGCAACAGTTGAATATACAGCAGATGGCGATTTTATGGCTGAAAGTGGTGAGAGCTTGTGAGAGGAATGCTGATTACCAAACAAGATGAAAATTGTCCACACTGAATACAAGTATTAGAGAGCATGTTATTACATAGATTCACAGTGGGATCTTGGTGTGACGCTACACTGAATCTAGATTCACTGCTCCTTCATGAGATGTGCTATGATTTCAGTGAAGTGCCGGTTTTATCTTTCTTCTAAAGGTTTTATTCATCTGTCATTGTTGTAATATGTCCTTCCAGCTGCCAGCCTGCCAGATCTTTTTTGGATACCATCCTCTGATTTACTACAAGTTTGACCCAGTCCTTTAATCATGGAGAGCCTCAGTGAGCTCCAGAACCCTCTGCTAGACAAAACCAGTAGACATGTGGTCCAGAATGACTACCAGGGTTACCAATGTGACTACTCAAGCCAGCCGTACCAGGACAGCCTCATTGGCTTCTACTACACTGGGACTAATGGCAAACATAAGACTCAGCAGTTCTTGGATGCCACATCCCTTCATCTTGCCGTGGAAGCATTTTACAGACCCAACTTCATCCTGTACAAGGACGACATCAGTCTCCACAGCAAAGACTCCAAGAACGAGAGCTTTGAGACCACGTTCACAGAGAGTAAGGACACTGTGGTGGATGGAGTTCCCCCAGAAATTCCACTGGACAGCACACAAGAAGAGAAGGATGTGAAGATACAGACAGTGTCGTATGAGGTGGAAGAGGAGCAGGGCCCTGAGTATGAGGTCAGAGATCACAACAAAGCACATATTACACAGAAATAACTCAATTTAAATGATAGGCTTGGGGCCGTGTCTTTACTATCCTAAATCAACAGTAGGATGTCTCTGTTATATTTTAAAGGTCCCATATCATAAAAAGCTTAAATTTGCTTATATGTGTCTATTAAAGACAATACAACCCCAATTCCAAAAAAGGTGGGATGTAAATAAAATGCAAATGAAATTTAAATAAAAGCAGAATGCAATGAATTCTAAATCTTATAAAGCCCAGTAGAACATAAAGAACATATCAGATGTTGAAACTGAGACATTTTATCATTTTGTTGAAAAAATTTGCTCATTTTCAATTTGATGGCAGCAACACATCTCAAAAATTTGGAACAGGAGACTCAAAAGGCTAGAAAAGTAATTGGCACAAATCAAAATTAACTGGAGAATTTGACAACTAATTACAGTGGGCAGAGGTTCACCAATCTGTGACAAAGTGTGTCTAAAAATTAACCATAGAACAGTTTTAAATTTTGCTTCAAACCATTTTAAAAAGCTTTGGTCCAGAGAAGATGGAGGCCTTTCTGGATCGTGTTCTCATGCGGCTTCTTCTTTACAGCTTTAACTTGCATTGGTGGATTGCACGGTGAACTGTGTTCACAGACAGTGATTTCTGAAGTGTTCCTGAGTCCATGCAGTGATTTCCAGTAGAGAATCCTGTCTGTTTTTAATGCAGTGTCACATGAGGGCCCAAAGATCACCATCATCTTGTTTTGATCTTCGACCTTCCTCCTGATTTTCTGAACCTTTTACACTGTAGAATCTACAGTGTAGATGGTGTGATCTTCAAAGTTTTCAAATTTTTTCGTTGAGCAGCATTTTTCTGAAATTGTCCTGCAATTTTTAGTTTGGAGGCATCTTTGCCTCTCTAAAATGATCCTTTTCTACCCAGTCATGTTACTGACTTCTTACCAGTGGAATTAATTAGCTGTTAAATGCTCCTCCTGTTGTTTTTGATTTGTGTCAATTATGTTTCCAGTGTTTTGTTGCTCCTGTTCCAACTTTTCTGAGCTGTGTTGCTGCCCTCAAATTCAAAATAAGCTAATATTTTTCATGAAATGATAAAATATTTCAGTTTCAACATCTGATATGTTGTTTACTGTATGTTCTATTGGGAATAAAATCATTGCATTCAGTTTTTATTTACATTTTGCAAGGTGCCCCAGCTTTTTTTTGGAATTGGAGTTGTAAATTCTGCAAAATGTAGGTGTTGATTTAATTTTTTCTTGTTTCCCCAACATTGGAACTGTCACATAAACTTTCTTATGTTACTACGGTAGATGTCGTATCCTGACATTTATCATCATTAAATGCTGAGACTGACTAAGCAATAGGTCATTCTTAAGGTGGTCTGGGATCATAGTCTGATATAAGGCTACTGTAAAATATTTCATGGACAGTTTTCTGAAAAAGGCAATATTTATTCATGGAGCTGGGGCAAATGCACTTTAGCTGAATTTGATTGGCATGGCCTGTGATGTAGCAACAGCTTGTTTTTCCCGGAGCTGTCTTATTGTGAGGACTGGAATAACTGAGCAAGTACACATTTTCACAGCCTTTGTTTTATATCACAGACTGTATATAAACTTTATAACCCAATAACAATGAGTCTCCACAGCATGGGACCTTTAAGTAGTATAACTAGTTAGGACAAGACAGAAATAATTAGTGTAACCCACACACATTTAAGAGTAAATTAAAGCAAGTAAGTAGAACTGAGCAGTGTTTGACAGAATAATTATAATCCTGAGGCTCTATGAAATTAAAATCATCTCAACACTTACTTGCAAGTGTCAGAGCTATCTTTCAGGAAAATGTGAGTCACGGTGCATATTCTGATGCTTATTATTTCATTTACTGTTCTAACATTTACTGCCAGTGTGCTCTGTTTTTGCTCTGATCTCTAAATGGTCAATTTACTAGTGTCTTTCAAATCTAGTGCAGAGTAATTGCAAGCCTTTTCTCCATAATTGCATTCTACGAAAATGACACATGTGATTTTATCTATCTGGTCAATTGTTCTTTTAAAACTATAACAACATTCTCCAAAGACAACCATGACAGCAAAAGAGCAAAGACTTTTCAGAAGTGGTAGAAATCTAATTTCACTTTGGGATGCTTGTGAAATACCCAAGGCTTTGAGTTGGCAGGAGGAGAAGTATGGCGCCCTAACTGGGATGATGATTGTGCCAGCTCTTGTCACCTGGAGGCACGGCAGATAGATAGAGGCACGGCCGCGATTGCCATTAATGCCATAAGTAATGCATCACTTTGAGCAGATTAAGCAGGATTCTGCTAATGGATGTGTGCCAGAGCAGGTGAGCCAAAAGCAAAAGTTATTCCATGTCAATTGAACGTAGCAAATGAATCTGATGAAGAGTACTCACATGAAAGTTGGGTTTGTTGAGGGGATATTAGACTTCTCTCTCAGCACTTGCGTTTCTTGAATCCAGTCTCTGTGTGTCTGCATGTGTCTGTGTGTGTGTGTGTGTGTGTGTGTGTGTGTTTGTGTGTGGGTGTGTGTGTGTGTGTGTGTGTGTGTGTGATGGGTTTTGTGAATCAAAGGTCAGTTTGCCAAATGTGCACCTTGCATATGAACCTTTAAGTAAATCGAACTAAAACACATGGATAATGAGCACCTCATTAAATACAGAAGAAAGAGCTTTAATTGTCTACCAAATTATGGAGAGTACTGTTCCACAACTAAAAAGAAATCAAATCTTAGGGGTATCTGTTAAAATCCAGAGTAGTATTTAATTTCCAATACTTGTGTTCCTCTTTTTTCTGCCTTATCTTTCATGACTGTTTCAGTGTAGCAGGCATAGTTCTAAACAGTTGTGCACACCTAAAAACTTGATTTTCTACAAAAACGCTTGTGTGTCTAGTTGCAGAATTGAAAAATGGATGTTAGTTAAAAATAACTCACAGATTACCAGGCAGCAGCATCTACTGGAGAGCTGTGTGTTATGGTGTGTTCCTTTTACTTCGGAGGTCAGAACTGGGAGTAAACTCTGAGCTGATCATGTTCCAGCTGCAAAGTTGGAAGAACATGTATGTGAACACGAGGGCGCACTACAGTTGAAATTTCTGACTAGGAACTCATAAATCCAAACTTCTGAGTACAACTGGAACGCACCATAAATTAGTGAAGTGTCAAAAACTGTGGTACCTTCAGTGTCCATGGAGGAGTGGTCAGTCCTCCTACAGTCCCACCTCTGTGAACACTGTGTGGGGCAGATGTTCACTATAACTCATCAATTTGAATGATCCAAGTGCCAATACTTGCACATAATTATAGGCATAGGTGCACTGATTGACAGGTGTTTCTGGGCCAAAGGTTTTCACTGTTTCATTTAATACACTTCAGCTCCACTTTCACTCCACATCCATTTGTGTGTAAGAGAGTAGGCAGTGATGCCAATGTGGCGGCTCCCAGAAGCTCCTTGTTTGAGCTTCCAAACAGTTCTTCAGAAACCTGTGGATGACACCATGGAGTGTTTGTCCATGTTTTATATAAATGCCATAACGGTTACTTGAAATCTTGAAATCTGTAGGTGTTTACTCATGATGGGCTATGAGAGAGACATCGTGACATGACATCAAATTTACACTGCTACAGAGATGTTTTGTTAGCATTTATGAAGAACATATCAATGTAGTTTTTTTCAAATTCACTTTCAAAAATGCTGTCATTTATTTAAGTTGAAGCAAATGGGTTAGCTTGAAAGCAACCTAAGAATATGGATATTCATATACAAAATATTACTGTGATTTTCAGTAGATAAGGATTTTAGTAAGTATTGTAAGGAAAAATTCTGTTTCTTCTTCTTGCGTGTTCTTTGTAACTCTAAGAGGTCAGGCGACAAACACCAGAATTGAAAACACACACATTCCTTCTGCATTTCTCTTCTCTCTGTCCAAATCTAAAGATTAAATAGAAATATAGATAACGTGACACCATTTGATACTGCTTTGGAAAAAGAGAACACACTTTGCAACAGTGTTTGGTAATTACAGCTGGCAGCCATGTATTTAGGCCCCCTACATGTCTAGCTGTATTTTTGCTCAGTGTTGCTAAAATCTATCAAACATTGCAGCTTTAAATGTCCTTTGAATTAGTTTTTTAATTTTTGGACAGCAGTTTGCACCAGCTCAGTAGAATATATGAGGTGGTTTGCACAGTTTTAACATACAACATATGTAGATGTGCTTTTAATACTTTCTTCTCTGTATATTTCTATTGTGCTCTGTCAACTATGTACAGCCAGCAACAGTGAAAAAACTGTCCAGGGTAACTACAGTAACTACAAATCATGTAGTGTCAGTAAATGTTTGACATCCCTGTGACACACAAAAATAAATTACAGGAAATAAAGTAATAAGAAGAGCCAGGATGACACCATTGTGACTGGTTCTACTAACAGGGTGCAGGGGTGTGAGTGTATGCACCCTCGACTATAACGAGGCCTCGGAGGGAGCTGTGACAGGGTTGTTAAAGGCACTGTGCTGTGGTGGAGTCCCATCGGTTATACTGGCAAACAACCAGACAGGGAGACTGTCCCCAGCTGGCCGGACACGATGTCAGGCAGCTTGTCAGTAGGACTGAATGCACCAGTCACTCTGAGCTCTTATCAGGTCTTGCTACATAGATAAAAGGAGATTACTGCTGTTTGTAGTCACAGGTTTATTCATGTGATGTCAGATTAGGTGGTTATGACCAGCTGCTGTTTTGATAGATGGCACCCGGCTGTCCAGGTGGACGCTGCTCATAAAGCAGATAACAGGGCGCTTCATAATCTCGTCTTGGCAAAGGTAGTAGTTTGGTATTACATTGGAAGGTATAGTAATAGCACCCTGCACTCTCTTCTTCCCCCACGTCTTAATAAAGTGTCACCACCGAAATGTTTCCAGAATAGTGGGAGATAATTATACTGGTTTGGACCATGTAGTTTGGTAAATGTAGATCAGATGAGAGGAGAAAGAAACTATGCTTGACAATATATGTATAGCTATGGCTTCTTTCTTTTTCTTTCTCTTTCATTTCTTTTTTTTTTCTTTTTTTACCTGCCTCCTTGACTATACTTTAATTACCTTTGAAATGGCTGCTTCAGTTGCTGCCTCCCATATTGATTTCTATTTTGTGCCTTGCTTTTCTCTGCTTTGACTGATCCCTGCAGGCAACGAGACTAACAAATGAATCCTATTTCTTATGGTGGCTAGTTATTTAGACAAAGATCTACAATGTCTCTGGGACATCCGAGAGGTGAGGCCACATCTTCTTAAAGGTCAGCCATGCACTCACATTGCCATCCTGGCTGCAGGCAAGTTGTGCCAATGTAGTGTGAGTGGCATTCGAATGTATCATTCATTAGCCTGCTCAGTCCCTGTGGCCCTGAGTTGAGTATCCAGCCACTGTATGTGGAGCCTGTTGAACACTCTCTACCTCACAAGACGGTGGGTGTATTGAGAAAAGCGACAGGAGAGACGGTGGAGGTCTCATATGCTGTAGAAGCAATTTAGCACATAAATGACACTGTCTTCTTGCTGTTTCCCCTGTCACCTTGCAATGATGGAACAATCCGTTAATCCTGTGTTATCTGTCAGGCTGCTCATGGGTGTTGACAGAGGCACCAAATCCTCTCTGCCTGGCTAAGCACAGCCGGTCCTGGGTGGTAGTGAAACAAGGGCAGAAAGGCTAGACTTCGTTTGGTGTGGGGGCTGTACAAGTTGTCTAACTCCACCTCTGTGGAGACATCTGGAGTACACCTGAATATCTACACATGTTCCCTGTACTCTGTCATTATTTAGGTGTCAGTCTCAAGATCACTGCTCTCATCCTTTGTCTTATTTTACGTATGCGTAGATGTTTTTTTTTTACCCATGCTGACGCAGTCGAGGTGTAGGTAGGGTGGGTCCATCCACTTGTCCACTTGTCCTTGAAACGTGAAAAGGAAAGAAGTGAGGTTTACAAACTTATCTTAGAGGCTCAACTTGGGACTAGAACCTCTGGCTATTTTTTTAGAGAGAAACGGTCAAATGTCAATTTCAATCAGTTTTGCCATATAAGGTTGGCGTACACTGTGCGATATTAAAAATGTGGGAACATGAAGTTATAGTATACTGTGCAACTGTTTTGGCTACAAATGCAAGCGAATTCAGTGTACACTGTAAGTTCTGTGAGTGTGCCATAGGTTACTGTACAATGGCGCCGCAATCCTTAGTTTTCAATCAATAATGGGGAGAAATACTGTTTTTTTTCACCTCTGCTGTATGTGTTCCACTTTCTTTTTTGCTGTTTCTTTTCTCTCTTCCCTCTGGAGCAACACCGGGTGCATCTGCTCACAAACACGGGGCTCTAATAATACTACATTTACATGCCTATGCCTGTCCATCTACATAGTAATGTTTAAACTTTTATCCAAATCTAATTTATTGGCTCCAGTATGTGATGTCTTGGTGACATTTATTGCGTTCTTGATTTCACTCACTGTTTCCTGTTGCTGCACAGACACAGTGAGGCGAAAAGTAGAGAAAACACACAATGTTCGGATGGAAATTAAACATGTTTAAACTAGGGCTGTCAAAATAAATGTGTTAATCCAGATTAATTCATTTGCATGATTAGCTAGATTAAAATTTTTAACACAATTAACACACAATAACTCAACATCCATAATTTACACCCATTGACGTGAGTAAAATAAATTGTCACCTTCATCATGTTAGAAACACATAACGTTACATTACTGTCATGATACAAACATGATTAATGCTATTTTATAATGTTTTACTTATTAAATGTTAGGATATTATTACATTAGTGTCATGTGAAACTTACATTACATGACGTTTATATCAAGGGAAAAGTGATGAAATCGTATTTTGCATTTTACCACCTCACTGCCAACTTCTTTAGTATTTACTGCTTCAATGTCAATTTAAATGTAAAAATACAAGTCTTTACACATTTTGAAACAAATTACATTAGTTGCTGATGAAAACAATGAACTAAGTGTAAAAAAGCAAAAGCATCTCAGCAGAACATTAGAGAGGTTCTGATAAGTTCTACAAAGCAGGTGGAATTTCCTTTAGTTATACAAGTTTAAATTAGAAAAAAATATGCATTTTAATCTAAAATAAGTAATTTTAGTCAAGTGTTAACATATATCACCTTCTAGCACTAGTGTTTTTGCTCCCACAAAATGAAAAACAAAGAATGGGTATTACTCGTGATTAATCAAAATTAATCCAGCCACCCTGTGATTAGTTTAGATTAATAACAAATGGGTAGTAATCGTGATTAATCGAAATTAATCCACAGTGACCCTGCGATTAATCAGATTAAAAATTTTAATTATTTGACAGCCCTAGTTTAAACCATCCGACGCACGATTTGAGGCTCTATTCGGATCACTTGCAAATGCATTGGGGCACACAGCTGCAAATTGGGTCTGATCGGTTCTGAAATGACAGTGTATGCCAGCCTATAGAGACTTTGTCAGACGTATAGATTGAACTCAGTTTAGAATAAGGTTTACGACACATTATGAATGTCACAGGATGTTGATCTTATTTGACCTTTTAAGATAGGTCATAAGGTCATAAAAGTGCCAAATGTATACAAAGACTTACTGAGTGTTCAATTTGACACTAGGGCTCCAGGTGTTGGTCTGTACCACTGTGGATATTGATTCCAGTTGACATTTATTTTTTTCATTATCAACTGGCTGTCTTTCAGAGTGACAGCTCCAGTGACAGTGAGAGTGAGGACAACTTCATCGTGCTGCCCCCTCGGGACTACCTGGGCCTGGCCATCTTCTCCATGCTCTGCTGCTTCTGGCCCTTGGGCATTGTTGCCTTTTACTACTCTCACAAGGTAAAGGCCAGGACATCTCAAGTCTGTCATTAACTCTGATTACACTGCATTCTACTTAAAGTCATTGAGCACAAGCATTCAGACAAGTGCTATCACAGCCCATTTTCCACCCTGTGACCCTCATGGACTCGTTTCAGATGATTGACTGCATAAATTCAGAAGGTTCAGCCCACTCATCAGTCCTGTATTCTCTTCAGGAAACCATTAACATTGAGCTTTCAGTCCACAGTTGTAATCTGTATAAGCAATGGATGTCACCTACATTAATATGCTAATTCATGACAGTATGTTGGTGCATCCATAGCGGGCACCTTAGCTATAAGTTACGGTTATTGAGTAAGAATATGTAATATAATTACAGTTCCTAATCAAAATGTTGGTGATTACAAAGGGTCTCCATAAAAATATTATTGCTGGTAAAACACATATATGTAGAATAAACCAGTTGACTGCATCTAAGTGGATGGGTCATCTGTTAAGAATGTCTTTCAGTACTTAAAATTCAACATTTACCTGGATTAAAGGTATGTTTTTAGGAGGTATTGGTTAGTCAGAGCAATTTCGTAGAATAGAAATTAAAATGCAGTCAAATATAATACATTTGATTACTTTGATGATATTATTAACTCAGTTTACATACATTACTTTCAAATGTTTAATCATTAACAGAGCTAAATTCAACACATTTCAACAGGGATAAATATTATTTGGTGGGTATTACAGATGTAATTACGGTATTGATTTTTTGTATCTCAATATTTCATATATATATATATATAGATATAGATATACACACAAACAAAAGAGTCAATCAAGCAAATTAAAAAATATGAATAAACTAAGCAACAAAATGTACAAAATATACAAAAAAATCACAAAAATTAAACACAATATGCAAAATGAGCAAAATGATTCAGAAAATTAACAAAACTTAGCAAAACATAAAAACATAACAAGCACAAATAAACAATATATTCCAGAAATTGAGCAAAAAAATGAACAAAATAAAAAAACAAAAATGCACAAAATGAGTAAAAGTTAAGAATTTAAGCAACAACAGTGGTAAAAAAAACAATGATAATGTAAGTTTAAAAAAATTACTAAATAACCAACAAAACAGAGCAAAAATCAACAAAATAAGAAACAAAAGGAACAAACCTGATCAAAATCATAAAGGAAATAAACAAAAATGATCAAAATACCTGCTTGAATGCCATGTGTTATTCTATAATAAATTCCATTTTATGAAATTAATCAGCACTTGAATAATTTTGCATGGCATACTTTTTTTACTCTTACTCAAGTACTTATGTTTATTTGTACTTCAACTCAGTCATTTCTGTACTTTTTCTTGAGTACTGTTTCTGCTTACTCTACACACCTCCAAATAGCCATATTTTTCCACTTTCACTCTTTAGACTGTTTTGTTTCGGTAGCCATGTAAACCACTCATTATTCTTAAAGGTACTATAATTGTAAAACCAAAACACAACTGATAATTATCCAAACTGATACTATGACTTGAGCTATTCCTTGGTGAAGACAATTACTTAATACAATGAGAGAGAACATTGTGTGGACTGACATGGTGCCAGGGTAAATCTGACCCATTTGACTGTTTTAGACATATAATGAATCCCTGTGAATGCTCACTGTTGCGGTACAACACCTAACATCTAAATATCAACATCTCACATCTAACATCTAAAAAATAGATTGGAACCCTGAAACCTCATACACACCGAGACTTATCTCTGTGATTTTCAACAACTTGGAAAATAACTGTAGTCACAATTATACTGGAACAGAAAATAATGTGTCAGAAGAATAAATAAAGGCCAGGCACATTTTTTTGATAGGAAACCAAAACACCCAAACAACACATTTGTCACTGTCGAAGGAATAATGACCTAATTGCCATGGTAACTAATGGTTCCCTGAGACCGTTTCTTGTTTTCTCTCTTTTAACATGTACCTTAACACCTACTCTAACACTCAGTGCTGATGAGTAACACTGGCTCATTTCACTCTGCTTTGTTTTGTCAGACCGGCAAGGCCATTGCTAAGGGAGACTTCTCCAGAGCCGGCATGAGCTCCAGAAGAGCCCTGTTCCTGGCTGCTCTCTCCATTACCGTTGGCACAGGGATGTATGTGGGGGTGGTTGTAGCCCTCATAGCCTACCTGTCCAAACCTGGACATGTATAGTGCTGGGACTGATTTGCTTTGGGAGAGATAGGGGGAAAGAGGGAGCTATGGAAGAAAACATGTTGGATAAATCTTCACCCTGCCTGTCCTGCTGGAAAAGAGTGAAAATGGAGGGAAAAGTGCAAACAAGAAACACAGAACAATGGAAAACAGCACAACTGTGGATGGAGTGCCTCTTGGACTGCATATTGATCTGGACTGAATTGTTATTTGAGGGACACTCTCCCACCACTATATTTCAGTAGAAGAGAGTACTGGGAAATATGAATACTCTTCCACTAAGACTGTGCTATATGTACATGTTAGAAAAAAAAAACAGCACATAGTAGTAGAAAATAAAATAAAAATACTACCTACCTTTATCCCACTAGTTGTTTACAAGCCATTTTTATTTGACCTTTGCATAAATGTATTCTCTGTTCATACATTGCAGATCGTGTACTGTCCACTTCGTAAATGAATTTCACTCAGCCGGTGGGTTTTCATGTCTACTCAAGGACATACAGGGAATTAAATCCAGTGAGAAGTGGATCTTTAATAGAAAACACCACAAAGGCAATTGTCAAAATGTACACAAAGCTGCTGAATAGGGGTCAAGGGGATTATTTGTGTTTTCTGTGTACTGTAAATTTAGTCAATAAATACCTTTGGCATGACAATGAAATGGCCTCTTTCTTGTCTTTCTTGTTCTCATTCAGTGGAGAAGCATGTCTTGGAGAACAAGATATAGATTGTGTGGTGGGAGAAAGCTGTCACATTGTATTGTAAGGGCCACTTGTTCATATTGACTATTTGCTTTTGCAGCAAAAGTCTCCGCTGTATCTGGCACGGCTCTTCACTGTCTTTTGGCATCACTCACTGTCTAGCCTCGAGGTGACTTTCGCTGCCAGAGAACTGTGAGCGTCAGGAACAATGGCTGCCTCTCTGTGAAGGCAGGATGTCAGAACAAAATGAGAGCAGCACTTCAGTCGCCTCCAGGATTTGGGACGACCACCACGTACATCCTGTCCACCTGCTCCACCTGCCATCCAATCAGAACGTTCTCCTCCAGAGTCAGAGGATCCTAACTCACTCAGTGCCCTTCAGGTTCACGTTTGTAGGGAGGATTGATTCTATACTGCGCTCAGCAAGCAGAACAAACAGAAGTACTGCAATTATGGGTAGAGCTCACAGATAAATGGATAAACATTGTTATTGAAATACATATACAGTGGATATAAAAAGTCTTCACACCCCTGTTCAAATGCCAGGTTTTTGTAATGTAAAAAATTGACACAAAGATAAATAATTTCACAACTTTGACCACCTTTAATGTGACTTATAACACACACAACGCGACTGAAAAACAAACTGAAATCTTTCAGGGAGCTGAAGTAAAAATAAACAACTGAGATAATGAGGTTGCACAAGTGTGCACACCCTCTTATAACTGGGGATGTGGCTGTG
>JAQQAE010001963.1:0-23592 GCA_029823295.1 Pseudamia nigra
CACCGCCATCTGGTGGATGCATGACGCAAGTGCGCCTTATAATCCGGTGCGCCCTATAGTGCGGAAAATACGGTAATTATGCCAACTGGCTCATTTCAAATGGTATGAAAGAAAATGGAAAACTGCCTCAGACCATTTTAAATGCATTTTGGTCCAGAGAAGACGGCGGCGTTTCTGGGTTGTGTTCATACTGTATGTGGCTTCCTCTTTGCATGATACAGCCTTAACGCGCATTTGCATGGATTACACAGCGAGATGTGCTGCTGCCATCAAATTCAGAAGGAGTTAATATTTTCCATGAAATGTTAAAAATGTCTGAGTCTCAGCATCTGGTATGTTGTTTATGTTCTATTGGTGATAAAATATGGGTTCATGAGATTTGTAAGGTATTGAATTCTGTTTTTATTTACATTTTGTTTACTTTTCTGGAATTCGGGTTATATTTTCTTTATGTTTTGTTCACTTTGTTGCTTAATTTATTCATTTTTTTGTTCGTTTTCTTAACCTTCCACCATGATTCTGTACATTTTGCAGCTGTAGTTTCATTAGTAAGTTTCTACTGCGTCACCAGGAATCTCGACTTTTGGGTCATTTTGTTGATGATTTTTGTTGTTCATTTCTTTGATTATTTTCCCATTTCATTTGTTCATTTCTGTCCATTTTGTGGATTATTTAATTCATTTTGTACAAGTTCTACATTTCATCTTTATTTTTTCTTTCACACTTGGCTCTCCAGAAAATGCTGTTTTATAAACAATGACTTTTTTGTTCATTTATGCCTTCATTTTTCTTGGGTTATCGTACTATTTAATTTTGTTAATTGTTTTCATTTTATTTTTCCTCTTTATCCTTCATGGAAACACTCTCTGAATCAACAGGGATCCACATATTTCAATGCAAATAAGTAGGCAAAGTAAAATCATACACAGGTAAAAATGAACAAAGCTATCAACAAAATGAACTTAATAATCAGGAAAAACAGCAACATGAACAATAACATGAGTGAAACAAACAATTTTCGGATTATCTGATTATTTTTATTAATTACTGTATTATTTTCTTTTTTGTCTTTTTGCTTAGTGTTTGTTTATTTTATTGATAATTACATTGATTTTGTCGACTATTTTGTTTGCTTTTAATTTGGAACATCTCAGGCATAATAAGGAATGCTACACATTTGTATGGGATGTCAACAGTCAGGTGTGTCGATACTTTTTTGCCATGTAGCGTACATGTCCAGGTGTGCTGTAGAGGATAAGGCCAGTTTGGACAATAATTCTCAAAAGAGGATCCTCTTTTGAAAAAGTATTTAAATGAAAAAATTATTTTATGTTTCACCGTGCTTGTGTAGGTCAATATAGCAAGATATACTGTACGAGCCCAAATTAATTAAATGGATAATGAACATGTTGATGCCGGTGCCCTTGAATATCACTCTGGTTTTTTTTTTTTTCCTCCTTGATGCGACTAAAAGCTAAACATAAAGGGAAAAATGACTTCCAGCAGAGTCTAAATACTTAATGATCATGCAAAGCAGCAGCTCAACATGACTTGTGGATTCACCATCGCACTGTCCCTTTGTGTTTTCATCAGGGTGAGAGAGGCGTCCCGGGTTTGCCAGGAGACCAGGGTGAAAAAGGTGAAACTGGAGAGAGTGTCCAAGGCCCGCCGGTGAGTTTTATGATGTATCGATCGGTCTGTCTCCCTCATTTATTACTCTCTTCAAACTATACCTTTCAAATTCTCCCCTTTAGGTGCTAAAAGAAATACATTCTCTTTGAATTTAGAGATGAGTGTTCATTAATTACAGCCAGAAGAAGCCACTGGTCATTACTATGAGGTGTTGTCATTATTATACCTCTGCTTAAATCATATGTATCCTCAACTTTGCTAGTTTAAGAGTTGATTGTGAGTCTGCTTTCACTTTTTCAAACACACGATAGTAGAAGGCAGAGAATCAATAGAGCAAAAGGTGTCTAAGGTGTCCATTGCCTTTATTGGATCATAGGTGCTACAGGGCAAATGGTGTTAACAAGATATGTGATGTGTTTTTAGGGCCCCACGGGAGCCCCCGGAAAGCCAGGAATTGAGGTCTGTAGAAAATTTTCCAAAAGATTTTATGTGTTTTAAGTGTGTCCAGGTGGTCTTTCAATTATTTTACATTTCAAATAACACTTTGGGGCTTGGTTGGTTCTGGAGTTTGCAAAATGATCAGAAGGTCTGGGTTTTTTTTTAGGGCCTTCGAGGACCCCCAGGTTCATCGGGCCCCCCTGGAGCTCCTGGTAGAGAGGTGAGTAGAAAAAAACTGCCCTCACACATGTGCAGATAAAAGACAGCTGGGAGTAAAACAGAATGTCAGTTCCCCGTCGTGATGTGACTGTGATGGACACAGTGTCACGGCTCCAGTGCCACCAACTGAGATCATCTAAAAGCACATTTATAGCTCTGTGTGTCCACATGACCGCCTAGCCTGTAGAATTGTTAACACTTTCCTTTGTCCCAATTAAAGGGTGCCCCTGGTAGACCTGGACCCCCGGGCCCTGCTGGACCCCCGGGTGAACCAGTAAGTAAGACAATCTCATTTTTCTGCTGCAGTTTCCACCTGATGGAACTATGACACATTAAAGTCAAAGTTACGATTCAGAGTTCAGTTTGAGCTCTGCAGAAATTAGCAGCTTCTCCTACTGTTCACTAAGCATCATTATGTTCAGAAAGACTAGCAGTTTATGACAAATTGGCAGCACCCTGTTGTCAGCATATGCTTTCATGCTTTTTCCTCCTCATGTCTTTCAAGTGAGCAACATTTACTATTGTTTTGGTATCTGCTGTGTGACGCCATGTGAGAGTGCTGCTGCTGCATCAAAGCCTTGTAAACTGAGCACTTTACCCTATTCATATGCATGTGTTGTAAGGACCCATGAAACCCATTTGGTCTATTTCATGTATGAAAAATGCACAGGATACAGTTGCAAATATTTCTCCACTCCCAAGAACAACAATATTTTCTTGATGTGTGGATTATGTCTTCCAGCGAAGTTATTAAACTGTTTCCTCAAGTGAAACCGATAAAAACTGGAAATGAAACACTGGAGCCGAAGCTTCTTAAAAAATGTTTTGTGGTGAAACTGTATCCCTTAAAGGCAAATGATACGCTTTCATAAATTTATGTTGTGAGTGATTTGCAACATGCACCGTCATCAAAATACCAGTAAAGTACTTTCTAAAATATGCAAGATTATTTCTGAAATGAAGGGAAGAAATGTTTCATGTATGTTTCTTTGTTCTTTTTTGACAGACTGCCTTGCCAATTGTTGGAGACATGGGCACTTTACTTAAGGTATTTCATCTCCTGTTAATGATGATTACAGCTTTTCAGAAACAATTACATACCATGGGCTGCCTGCGGTATAATTTAAAAAAATACCAATGTTTATTACTTTCACTGGATATTATTCAGGGTATTGTACGCATACTATTAGTTTAAAAAGAAAGCCCTCGAGTGCCTCCATCAGGATGACTAAGAGAAGAAAGGAGATGCAGTCCATTTTTCTCACTTCTTTAACACAGGCACTAGTGTTATGACACCTTTATCACACAAAAATCACTGTGTGTGTACAATTTGAATCCGAAACTCTATAAATCCACTATGTACCTTTGCGTTAGCTATAATACTGTATAACTGACTGTGAAAATGAGCACAAACTAACAAGCCTGCTATTCTCAACTGTTTAGAATGCAAGTACAGTATACACTACCAGTCAAATGTTTGGACATGACTTCTCCATCAGTGCTTTTTCTTTATTTTTATTGTTTTTAACATTGTACATTAATAGTGAAGACGTGAACTATGAAAGAGCATGTATGGAATTATGTCGCAACCAAAATAGTGTTGAAGAACCAGAACATGCATATGTTTTAGGTTGACTAATGTGTGGACGCTGATGGCATTCTCAAAAGTCAATAGTCATATCAATGCTACTGCAGCTACTGTACTAATAAATATTATGGTAAGAAGCATTCAGCTAAGCAAAGAGAAACTGCAGATCATCATTGCTTTGAGAAATGAAGGTCAGTCAGCCTAAAAAAAACTCAAAAGCTCTGAATGTGTGCAGTCACCAAACCATTCAACGCTATGATGAAACCTACCATTAGCATTTGGAATCACATGCATAGTATCTTTATTAGTTTAATAGTTATTTGTGGAAAATAATATTCCCATAATGGTGGTTTTCTTGTGGATCTAGCTCCATTAATGTTGAAAATATGTCAAATCCACGGACACATTACTGAATCAGCAGACTTTCCACTACAATTTGGTGTCAGTGTCTGACAGCGGTGTACAACAAAAACATAACCTCCTTGGCACAGGTAAATATAGAATATATTCTTAGTTGAGTAAAGAGAAAAGATTCCCACGTCTAGGCACAAAAACCATCGTGCACTATAATGAAACTGGCTCTGATGAATACCATACCAGGAAAAGAAAAACAAGAGCTACTTCTGCTGCAGAGGAGAAGTTTAGTAAAATTACCAAACTCAGAAAATGCATATTTGCAGAACCTCGGATAGTGTTCAAAATTATGTGAATGCCATGAGCATTTCAAAGCTGTCTTCTAAGCTAAATATGGCTACTTTGGACAATCTAAAGTATAAAGCATGGTCATGGTGTGAGTCGTTTAACTTTTTTTTTTGTTTATTACATAATTCCATATGTATTCTTTCAGTTTTGATGTCTTCAGTATTTCTATACAATGTTGAAAATGGTGCAAAATGAAGTATAACCAGTAAAAGAGAAGATGTACACAAACTTTTGAATGGTTGTCACCCTTTGAATAGATTATAGATATCGCTCATTAGGTCTTTGACATTCCTTTGATATAATCAGGAAAGAGGAAGTGTGGCAGTGCAGATTTCATGAAAAGTGAGTTTTGAGAAGTATTTGAACTGAGACTCTCAGATGTTATTTCACTGCTGTGATGTGAAACTTGAAACCCAAATAATCAAATGTTTTAGTCCTACCAAAGCATTTGCAGTTGTCCATAGTGAAGACTGGCGTTTTATGTTCTCCTCTCTGAAACATCAAATTTTTGCATCACATCAAAAATCTAATTTTGTCATCAACCTTGAAGATTTTCATTTTTCTGAGCAAATTTGGAAGCAGCTCGGGGACTTGAGGCGTAAACCTCCTGGTGGACTTTTCATTTATATCACCTGGGAGCTGCAACGAGATCAAATACTTCATTTGTAGCTGCTCCACTTTTAATGAGCATATTCTATCAAAATCCTTGTAAATTACTTTTTTTTTTTTTCATTTGTGTAGAGCAGATTAGCCACCTCATGCCACGTTGTTACCTGCAGGACATTACTTAGCTAAATTAAAGCTTTTTCATTTTGAATACTAAATGTACATCATCTGTGGCAAAAACGTAATTTCTTCATATGATTTATCATTCATAGATAACACCGGATGCCATATCGTTTTCACTCATCCCCTTTCTTTTTCCTTTCTTATCTTCTTTCATTGTCAGTAGTATGTAAGTATTTTTAATTAAGAGCTCTCTTGCTAATTAATACTTTCCTCAGTGTGACGATACCTACATGGGATTCAAGTCTTTTTTTACCCTGTCTGTTTTATTTTTATGTAATCCTGGACCATTAATTAATATCTCGTTGGTCTCTTGGTACATAACACTGACATATAGATTATTTGGCATTTTGAACAACATATTTTAATGCTGCTCTTCCATAGTGAAATCCACCAGTTTTAGCTCAGAGCTGCTGCCTGCGTACAGTGCCTACATTATACCTAGACTGGATCGTGGACAATGATATTTAAGATTCTCACCTAAATGTCACAGTCAATGAGTTTGACAAAGTTCACCACTCACCTAGATGAGAGACACTCTAGGTGGGTTCACATTATTTCTGCTCAGCAGACATTTAGAGAACACTTTGTGTCAGTTGGGGTCTTGTCCTCCACCTGGGGGATGTGACATAATAAAGGGCGAGAAATGCAGCGCTCAGGCTCAATTTAATGAAATCTTATCTGTGTCACCGTTTTCTCTTTCCTCTTTGCCTACACTGGCAGAACGCCTGCAGTTTGTGCCAGACACGAGTCCCAGGGCTGCCGGGGCAGAAGGGAGAGAAGGGCTCTGTCGGAGCTCCAGGAGTAGAAGGCATGGTGGGAGAAAAGGTAGCAGGAACTCATCAGCATGAGAGAAAAATACGTTTCACTCAGTGTGATGCCTGATTTACCCTCAAATATTGCTAATTATGTGCTTTTTTCCCTGAACAGGGGGATCCAGGTGTGAGGGGCCCTATGGGTAACCCTGGGAAAGAAGGCCCAAAGGTTATTGTCATTATTGTTATTATTACTATTATTATTATTATTATTAGTAGTAGTAGTAGTAGTAGTAGCAAAGTAGTAGTAAACATACACTACCAATTTTGTAGTGTATGTTTACTACTTTGTTGAAATTCAAGCGGTTCAAGTTCAATAAATAGTTTGAAATGGTACAGAGGTAAATGCTGAACTGCCAGGGGTTTAAAAATAGTTGAGCCTTCAACGTTGATGCAACTAATTCCTGCGGGTGTCCCGAGTGTATTTTAAGCATTAACTAACCACTTATTGGCATATGTAGTTATTAGCCATAACTATATTACCACTTTAGTACTCTTTGTAAACACTTACTAATATACTGTATTGTTCTGCACATTTGACAACTAGTAGGCCATCAGTGGTTTTAGTCATAAAACTTACTGCTAAATAACGGTGGGTGATAAGACCAAAAATGTTTCCATATGTCACCATATACAGGTACAGCTATAAAAAAAGAAATCAAGAGACCACTGGAAAATGATCATATTCTTTGATTTTACTATTTACAGGTATGAATTTGAGTAAAATATTTTTTTTATTTTATTCTCTAAACTACTGACAACATTTCTGTCAAATTCCATATAAAAAATGTTGCCATTTATTTGCAGGATATGACAAATGGCCAAAATAAAAAGATGCAGTGTTTTCAGAGTCGGTGCAAAGAACATTCACATTCGTCTTTAAACAACATAATACTAAACCCTACAACATGTTTTAAATTTTAGATTGTACCGGGCAGCCACATTTAGCGTTGATGACAGCTTTTCACATTCTCTCATCAGATTCACAAGGTAGTCACTCAAGAATTAATTTGTGTCTTATTAATGTGTTTTACGCCATCAACTGTCTTTTAGAGAGGAAGCGCGGGTACAATAGCCCTATTGGTACTACTGGTATCGAATGCAATACAAATTCATATTATGGCAAGAAACAGTCAGCTAAATAAAGAGAAAATACAGTCCATCATTACTTTAAGAAATCAGTCAGAAGTCAGTCAAACTGAATATGATTCATTTTAGACAATTTAACATATAAAACATCTTCTGGGTTAAGACAATACTACGAACTTCTATACGAATTCTCTTACAGTTGCAATGTCTTCGGTTTTAATCTACAGTGTAATATAGCATAGCCATTTGAAATGTTCACTAATACAGTACGTTTGCTAATAGGAAACTACTGTAGGTTATTGTCAATAGCTGTACTTTATAGTACATATACATATTTTATTGTGTTATATTATTACAGTCATTGTCAGCTTTTTAGCAAGAGAAGTACTGCATCTGTCAACATAATATCCTCCTTTATGATGTTGTTTATTGGGATGTGGGTTTAGAAAGATTTACATTGACAAATGCTTTTCATAAATTGCTGTTTGGGTGATCGCTGGAAGCCCAACCAGCTGTTCTCCTACTCCTATTATTCTGTATACTCTTATGTGCTTTCTGCAGTACTAGTTGCTATGGATACAGTTTTGTACCGCTGTGAAATAGGCTTGGCAATTTCAAGTCATCTGCTGTAAGGGTGGGGGAGAGATTTTGAAGTTTACACCCATCAGCCTTTAGTTTTAGGCCTTTTCATGTTTGGTGAAAAACATTCATTTTCCCCGACTTTACTGCTTGCGCTTTCTGCAGGGTGTAAAAGGAGAGCGAGGGTTCCCAGGCCCGACAGGAGATAAAGGCGATGAGGTGAGTGAACAAACTTTAATCTAAACAAATGAATCCAGTCATTATCTTACCATGCAGGAGTTACTGTGACATTGAGATGAGGCTTTCAAAAGAATGTAAATATATTGTAATGTGTGCATCTTCTTAAACCCTCTCTGCTTTAAGAGTATGTTTTAAAAAGAAGCTATCAAAAGCCATGCAAAATGCTGCATCTGCACTTTGCCCTGTCTTCTGCACTTAGAGCTACTTTATAAAGAAACTTTATTAAAAAACAAGACAGTCTTCAGAAGACCTCAAAAACATTTCTTAGGTCAACTTTGAGCTACAGTACAATGACAGGAGATTTTCACCACTAGGCATATAGAATTTAATGTTTTTTATAGATGTTACTAGATTTTATAGGTTCAATAAAAACATACTTTATAGACCTGCCTTTTTCCCTTTTCAGTGATAAAAGAAATCATTAAGAGAAACATGTCATCTCTGAAAATACAGAAATGAACCTTACCTTACCTTAACAATTGAATAAAGATGATCCTTTTCCTTGTACAACCAATAATGAAATATGACTGTTTTAAAATATTGTGTGAACACAGCGCAAACAGTTTACTGGTTTACATTTTGGGCTGTGATCACTGTGAAACATCTTTCATTGTGTGAAGGTTAGTGCTAATGGATCCTTTGAAGCCTTTCCAGGACCCAAGAAAACATGTTTCAACACTAATTTACAGATGCTATTAGTGGCACTTTAACAGCATATTATCTGAGAACAAGGTGATATTTTCCATCAGTTCGCCTTCACTAAGATAACTAGAAGGTTTGGCTTGTGAAGCAAATTGTGCGAAAAGTAACCTGCAAATCAGAAATCTATTAACGCATTACAAACTAATTGGCTCAACAGTTCTACACTCACTCTTTATTAGGTACACCCTGCTACTATTGGGTTAGAGACCCTTTTTTTCAGAACTGCATGAAACCTCAGAGATTTTGGTCCATGTTGACATGATAGCATCACAGATTTGCCAGCTGCACATCCACGATGTCAATCTTCCATTGCACCACATCCCAAAAGTGCTCTATTTGATCTGCTGACTGCGGAGGCCATCGGCGTACAGCGAACTCATCGTTATGGTGAAAAAACAGTTTGAGATCATTTGAGCTTTGTGATACTGTGTGGTGTATTATCCTGCTTGAGGTTGCGTTTAGAACATGGGTTCACAGTGGTCAAGACATGATGGATCCATGCTTGAATTTTGTTTATGCTAAATTCTGACCCAACCATCTGAATTGAAACTCATCAAACCAAGCAACATTTATCCAATCAAATTTGGCGAGCCTGTGTGAATTGTATTCTCAGTTTCCTGTTCTTACCCAGCTGGCCAAGGTTTGATGTGTTGTGCATTCCGAGATGGTATTCTGCATACCTTGATTGTAATGAATGGTTACTTAACTTGCTGGTCTGGTCATTCTTCTCTGACCTCTGGCATCAACACAGCATTTTCACCCTGTTTTGCAGACTATTCTCTATTAAACCTAGAGTTGTTTGTTCATGAAAACCACAGTAAATCAGCAGTTTGTGAAATACTCAGACAAGCCCATCGGACACCAACAACCATGCCAGGTCATCTTGACTATGTCTACATGCCGAAATGCATTGAATCGCTGCCATGTGATTGGCTTGTTATCCATTTCTGTTAAAGGTATAGTCCACAATGCTGGCTAACTAGCTAACAGCTGATTGTCTGTGGCGGACTAAGCAGGCGACCTGCCAGTCAGCATGGCTTATGCCCTCACAGTTGTCAAGCTCGTATGTCTGTTGTTTTCTTCTCCATACCAGATGTTGACTGTTTTCAGTGCGTGAGCTTGTGCGCTCAAGCTGTGTTGACTGACAGGTCAGCTGTCTGATAATGTAGCCATGATAAACCATCATCGACTGGACCTTTAACAAGCAATAGATAGGCGTACCTAATAAAGTGGCCAGTGAGTATATTTCTCTTTGTGTATCTTTACTCTGACAGGTATGTTATATAATTTGAACATAAATATAGTTCACTGTGAGTGTTATTTCTTGCTCTAGGGTCCTCCTGGAGCACCAGGGCTTCCCGGCGTGACCGGCCGTACAGGAGCCCCGGTAAGAAACACATACTAACTGGGGATAGAGTTTTATTAGAGCATGACAGCATTTTTCCTACAGCCCTGTTTTGGTGGACACACTTTTTTTCTGTAATTCTGTGAAGGTCGTTTTTACGGATGCTGCTTTGTTTACAGGGGCTCATGGGCAGACCAGGTCCGATGGGCCAACCAGGCGCAAAAGGAGACAAGGTAAGCTGTTTACCGCCTTTTAAAATGGATCTTTATAAGACTTGGCACACAGCATATCGCTGTGTGCCACCTTGTGTGATCTGGGAGAAGTTGAACATGAAATGCACTTTGTATTTTCCTGTCCGCTAGACCGTTGTCTCATTTTGAGGTTTTCTAAATGGTCTGTAAACTATCCTGATTTGTTTTCTATGTCAAATGAATGTGGACTTCAGTACCTGTTTACTCATAAAGTGTTTGATTTGACTCAATTTTAGGTACATGCCTAGCACCAAGCTTTATGTTTGATTTGATAACTGCATTGTTGGAGTCGTACAAAAGATTCTTTCACTCAAATAATATTGTTATAGTTTCGTTTTTTATTTGTTTTACAGTGTCTTGTAAGCCCACGCAGGCTGGCCCCTCTCACTGAAAAAAAATAAAATTACATTACAGTATACAGTGCCTTTGCAGTAGCCTCCATGTCAAATGCTAGAGTTTTCAATTATGTGTATTTTACTTGAGCAAACTCAAAAATCAACTCTAGGATTATTCAGAACCACATTTTCAAAAATACATTGTGCATTGCCATTCTGTTGTCATTTATAGTTAAATTACCACTGTCAAAACACTGTTAAATCTCTTCAAATGACTGATTTTTGTCTTCCTTAATCTTAATTTTCTGTGTTTTACATACATCATGCTGTGTCTTTAATATTGCTCTTGTCTTGTTTGCTCCCTTCTTGTTGCATGTTTTTCATTTTTGTTGTCTTTTTATGTCTTGCATCTTTACATCATTTTCATCACAGTGGGTCTTATTAGTTTTTTATGTTCTATTGTATCTTCTTACATTTTTTACAACTACGGCTTTTCCTTTGCTTTTCACTCAGCTTTATTGATATCAAAATAAATGCAAAAAGAAGAATATTCTTCTTTCATTTGCTGCCATTTAGGAAAATTATTTGACACATCATGTTAGTCTTCTGAATTTTATTTTGTCAAGTCCTAGTCCTAATTTCTTATTTCTTATGACAAATTTCTAGGCCATTAGTTCAAACACAGATAGATGTACCCCCCGCTCTCTATATTTTCAAAACTGGTTTGTCATGGTAGTTGTAATGACTTTGAGGAGAATAATTAATATTTTTTATTTTATATCATTGTGCTTTCCCAAAAACAAGATCAATTTTAGTCTAAATTGAAGATCCCTCAGAATGCTCCTCGGTGCATTCACTAGTTCTTTCCTTTTCCTTTTTAGTTCTTTTCTTTTTACCTCAGCCAAGGAAGTTACGTATGTTTTGTTTGTTGCATTAGTTTATTCATTATCTCATCCGTCTGTTCACAATATAACTCGAATGGTTTTGAATGGATTTGGGTGTCAGAAATGGCATGAGCACCAATCGAATAGATTCTGGGCGTGATCTGGATCATCATCTGGATCCAGAAGATTTTTAAAGGATTTGTCACCATTGCGAGATTGGGACAAAATTCAACAGTTGTCCTTGCAACGCCACAAATAACTGCTCTGCGTCGGTGGACGTCCGCTTTCTAGTTCTATTTTTCTCTTTTCTTTACTAAACTTTTCTTTTTATCCACAAGTTCAATTAGTAGTCTGTAAAAGATTCTACTAGACATAGTCCTCTATACATGGACACTGTAGGCAAGACATCGTAACAGTTTGACCTCTGCTGCTGACATTGAAAACTGATGTGTACATTGGGTCAAAGTGTAAGTTCATTGTCTTCAGTAAGATTTTATATTGTTTTTAACCTTGTTTGAAGTCATGGTTTACAGAAATGGCTCATAGAAATGTACCTCAAATGTACATTTAAGGGCCTATACTTTTTCACCTTTACCACTGTCAAGACGTCTGATCACTAATTCTTCTTTTACCACTTCTGTGCTCCTACTTGAGGAAAAAACATATGCACTTTTATGACTATTGTTCTGTGTGTGTGCTTAATTCCTCTAAAGTAAAGTTTTAGTGACAATATTCCTGTAGAATAATTGCAGAGATGTTGTCATTTTAGTTAAGTTTAGTTTATTTCATTCATTTGCAAAAAACAGTTAAAAATAATGCAACTTTCCCATGCTTTGAATGAAAGGGAGCAGCAGGAAGAATAATCCTATGAAATCTGCCTCTGTGCTGCAATTATTACTTTACAAAAAACATCATGTTGCTAGAAAAATCAAATAGACAAAACAAGCAATTCAAATCAAACAACAACACAACAAAAACTCAAGTAACTGCAGGTTATCGCAGCCTCTCACATTCCATTTAGCAGTTCTCTCAAACTACACTAAGAAAGTTCATTATATTTCCATATCCTACTGCTTTTGATTATTTTATTTTTAAATTAAATGCGATAGTTGATATAAGTTTAATGTTACTTTGTCCACATTGCTGCATAGATCAACTCCTCTCACAGAGATGAATATGCTATTTTAGTTATACTTTAGTCCTGAATTTTGTTTCATTTTGATTATTCCATTCCTTTTAAGCCATAATGGCTTTCTCTTTTTCAATTCTTGGTTTCTTGGATGTTGATTGTTAAAGTTTTGTTATGAGCGTTAAACATAATTGGTATAACATTATAATGTACTGTACTAACTTGTGAAATTTCAACAATTTTAGCTGAAAAAAATAATGGATTTGTTGCATCTGTATATTGTTTTCCACTGACTATTCTTGTGGCTCATGTTTGCAAAATGAAAATGGACCAGCTATAGGTTTGACACAATAAAATATGAACCAATCATGGTGTTATATAACATCAACAATGCTTTGTTATCCAATGAATCATTCACTTTCTGTAATATAGCAATGGTTTTTGATATTTTTACCTTTATATCATTTATGTGTGATTTCCATTTCAAACTTTCATCTATTGTGACACCCAAAAATGTAGATTCTTTTATACTGTTCATCTCAATTCCATTTATTTTAATTGAGATATCAATGTCTATATCTCTATTAGTTTGTATTAAAAATTGCTATCTGTACATAATAGAAAATTCCTCAAACCTGGATTGTGTTTTGCAGGGAAATGAAGGCCCCCCCGGCAGACCCGGACTTCCAGGTCCTCCGGTAAGTCCCTTGAGTACCTCAACAAAAGCCAGAAGAGTGATAACCTTCAAAACCTCCATTAGGGTCACAGGTTCTGTCAGAGTGCGTTAATGGAAATTCTAGTGAGCAGGTGGAGGTTGGTGCGGAAGACTGATGAACTCTTGGGAGACCGAGATGAATTTACACGATCCATCCATTTATTGGTGTACAAGCCTGACTCTATCCCAAACGGAATATCAAGGAGCACAAACATTTTTGGCATTTTCTGTCTCGTAGTTTTTAAACACTTTGTTGGTAATAAAATGGTTGAGTGCTTTATTTGCTGTTATCTTGAGTCCCAGCCTTGGCATTTTTAACTATAAAAGACATCATTTCCTTAACAGCATTTAGCATAACTGGAGAAACATAACTGACAAACTGGTACAAATGCGTTAAGATTGTACTGACCTGCTCACTGGCATTGAATCTTGTCCCCTTCTTTTAAAAGGCCAGTAAGTAAGCACCTCCAAAGGCAAATCTATAATTCATCAGCTTTCTCTTGAACCCACCGTGGCCCTCCCCACACCCTGGTCTCATAAACAGCAGCCTGGGAGGACAGGGGATGGCTCAGTGGCCTGAAAAGGGCACAGGCAGCCGCTTGCTTCTAAATGAGAACCTTGACTTTGTCTTCATTTACAATAGCTGCCCTCTACCAATCTATCACGGGAAAAACATTCTTTTATGCTCTGATACTACTCAAGAAGACTAGATTACCTAGTTCTCATCGCTGAATCTCTTTTAATCAGCATGCTCTTTTGTATTTCTGAGATGGTCTCATTTTGTTGAATTACCAGTGGGTCGCAGATTATTAAGCATGCGGTTCTCTATTTTTTCCTGTTCTTTTCACATCTCACTCTCTCTCACACTCCCTCTTCTTCTCTTTGAGCAGTCACTAAATGTGCTATTGATCTCACTCATGTAGCTTTTAAGGGCTTAACAGTGTATAACTACCCCAGACCTACTGTACTGTTTCCCGTTAAGAAATTCACCCCTCAGAGCAGTGAGGAAAAGACTGTTGATTTGGTTTTAGGATACGCTTTACAGTACCAGTCAAACGCTTGGTCACACTTTTAACTTCCTTGTTTTTTTCTTTATTTGTATTATATTCAACATTGTAGATAAAAACACTGAAGACAAATATCTCACTCTCTGTCACTCATCAAATGACCTTGACTTTGACCTTGAAGGTCAGCAGGGTCTGAAGTTATTGCACTTTGGCCAAAATTCATCTCTAGCTATGTAGTGAGGTAGAAAGTGATGTGTACTAAAGGTTTACTAACTATGCTGATTCCAAATATGAGGTGACCTTGAAGGAAAAAGGTCAAGGTCATAGTTAATTTCAAAGTCATATGCCCATCCAGACATTCTGCTCTCTTACTCCAAAGTCCCTTGGATCCAAACTAATCAAACATGGCACATGGGCAGTCAGGGTACTGCCACCTAATTTGCATGTTAATTAGGTCACGACATTAATAATTAGCCAAAAAACTACTTTGACCTATAATACCAAAAGTACTTTAGCTAGAGGCATCAAGAGGTAGATTAGACTCCAGGACACCTGTCACTCATCAAATGTTAACCTTGACTTTGACTTTGAAGATCAGTAGGGTGTGAAATTACTGCATTTTGATGCACAAATATTTCTAGCTATGTAGTCTGGTTATTGACTATGAATTGGCTGTGACCTCCCAGGAAAAAAGTCAAGATAACAGTCAATTTCAAAACTGGGTTGACGATTTGCTGTTTCACACCGTGTTGAATTACCAGCCTCAGGAACTGAGGACAGTCTGAAGGTCACTCACAAATGAGCTGACCTTCATTTGTGACACTATTGATGTCTTTTCTCTTTACGTGACTGTTTCTTGCCATAATATGCAATTGTACAATAGTTGTAGTGGCACTAATAGGGTACTGACTGTACCCGTCCTTCCTTTGCACAAGACGGCTAATGACCTGAAGCACTTGGAGCATCTGTGATTTCACCTCATGAATCTGAGAAATGTCTTGAATGTTTGCTGTCATCAAAGCTAAATGTGGTTGCTGTTTGGATGTCTTCAGCACAATGTGAAAAATAATAAAAATAAAGAAAAAAAACCACTAAAACTTTCTCCAGCTCAACGCAGAAGAAAGACAGAAGTGATTGGTTTCGGCCCCATAAAAGAAAGGTCAAAGGTCAGTGCTCACCGTGATGCCATGTCATTGAACACTACAAATCAAGCCAGAAATCTTGGTGTAATTATTGACTCAGACCTGAATTTTAACACCGACTTAAAAACTACTACTAAGTCTGCCTATTACCACCTGAAGAGCATTGCTAGAATCAGAGGTTTTCTATCCAAACAAGATGCAGAGAAACTTATTCATGGATTCATTTTCAGCAGGGTAGATTACTGTAATGGTGTCTTCACAGGTCTTAACAAAAAAATCAATCAGGCAACTGCAGCTGATCCAGAATGCTGCCGCCAGAGTCCTGATTAATACCAGGAAACTGGACCACATCACACTGGTCCTAAAATCACTACACTGGCTTCCAGTGAGTCAAAAGATAGAGTTCAAAATCTTACTCCTGGTACGACGCACTGAATGACCTTGGACTGAAATACATCCTGGACCTATGAGTTCCCAGTGAAGCATCCAGAGCCCTGAGGTCGTCAGGGACAGGGTTTACTGTGTGTTCCCACCAGCAGAACCAAACAAAGTGAAGCAGCACTGAGTTATTCTGCTCCTCACCTGTGGAACAAACTTCCTGAATACCTGAGGTCTGCACAAACTGTCAGCTCATTTAAATTAGGCATGAAAACATGATTGTTTACTCCAGTTTTCTCTTAAATATTCCTCAGCATTTTATTTTTTATAATTCTAGTTTAATCTCTGTGAATTTTAATGTATGTTTGATTAATGTATATTTATGTTTTTATATTATGTTGTATGTTTTTAATCAAAATAATCTTTCTTTTATTCTGTGATTTTCTTAATGTATTTCTATGCCTATCGTACATCACTCTGAGTTGCCCTGTGTATTATTAGTGCCATACAAATAAACTTGCCTTGCCTTGTAATTTTAGTCCTAAACTTAATTTTAGTCACACTTGACTTTTTTCTTCTTTTTAAAAAAAAAATCTTTTTATTCTGTCTTATTGTGTACATTTGCAACAACAGGGTTTAGTTCTGGTGGCAACATGGGCTCTAGTGCTCACATTTCACACTCAGAACACAGTACAAAGCAAGTGCAGAAAATAAGCAGCTAAAGCTGTGTTTTGTGCCCACATCCATAAACCCACTCAAGAAAGTGACTCTCAGTTAATGCTTCAGGGCTTGTTTTTTGCATGGCTCATATGCACTTTATTCCGTATGGTTTTATAATTAGATTTTTGTGAATCCTTTTAACATCTTGTCTCCCCGGGGTCACCAGTTGTTCTTTTTATTGTTGTGCTATTTATTATTATGTCTACAGTACTGTGCAGTAGTTTTAGGCACTTTTGCCCTTAAAATGTTTTGAATCATTTAGGGCTGAACATATGTGATCAAGTGACTTGAACCAGGTTTCATTAGAGCACATGTCAATATTGTTTGTTCTGCTTTTGAACTAAATGTAGATTTTTACCTGTTGAAGCCTTTTGGGTCTGATTTTCATGTGTTTGTACTGTACATATTTACTGTATTTTTATTCATGATCCTATCCCTGCATATTTGCAAGTCTAATTTTATATGCATGTATCTAGTCATTATAAACACAATAACAAGATAAGACAACAAACCCAAGGTGCCTGAAACTATTGCCCAGTACTGTATATTTACAGTTGTATTCTGATAATTCACTTTCCTTGTATGGCTGTTTTGCAGCGTTGCTGTCCAAACTAAGCCTCCCTGAGGGGACAGTAAAGGACAGCTTAGCTTCTCTTACTTCATGTAGCTTTAAGGGTCTGTGTCTACTCCAGACCTACTCTACTGTTTTCTGTCTCTTTGCTGTTGAAATGTCACCTCTCAGAGCATTGAGGAAGCGATGTCTGACTGACTGTGGCTTTGGTTTTAGGGCGTGCCCTACGTAGAAGGCAATGGGATGGGAAGCCTCATCAAACTCCAGGTAAACACTTTTAAAACGGCCAACTCAGCGAGGATGTGATCTTGACAATTCCATTAAGTGCAAGAGTTGTACTTTCCATCATGTTCATAAAAATAATTTTGCCGTGTTTGACCCACATTGTAAAATATCCTGTGTAGAAATACAGTTAAAAATTGCTGCCTTTTCAGAGCGGACCCCCTGGAGCTCCTGGTGCGCCGGTAAGTATAATCATTGCTATGCCTGAAGCAAATCCTTTACATTGTACTGTGGAGAAGCAGTAGCATGCAGACATGCTGACACTGTATGAGCCACAGGACCTGAGAGACCCGAATAACAAATATTCTGACCAGCCTTCCAGTGTTATCTGAGCTTCTGAGGCCCTTATATTACAGTCAATCATGTTCGATGAGCGCTACTGGTTGGAGATGGAAAGGAAAGTTCCTGACTCTCTGCCAGATCTCTGACCCACTGTGGGACTCACAGCATCAGTGATATGCAAAGTGGACTTGGAGGTTCAGCTTCTCCACACAATGCAGACTCGAAGTGCCCTGATTTGCTTGTCAACTCCCACGGCTCCTCCTTATCAGACAGTTTGTAATCTCATCCAGTACTGGGAGACAGTCACTCATGTGTCCTGCAGATATCTGTCCACTGCAACACATGCCTATGATGGTGACAAAAAAACATTCTCTCCAATATTCCCAGTGCACAATGTTCATGAACCACAGCTAAATCTTAAGGATGCTTCGTCTTGCACTGCATCCGTCACAGCCCCGCAGCCTCTGTGGAACAATCAATAACAAGGCATCTTTGTCAATGTTAAGCAGGACAAGGGGACCTATTTATCAATAATTCATTTTTTTTGTATGTGTGAGAAGATGTAGATTTGCTTAAATTGTGAAGTGGCGTGGCCAGTGTTTGTAAAGCTTGCAGTAAATCACCTCGATCGTTTTTATTATTGTCTATGAAAGGCCACAGTTACATGTAACGCTATTTAAGCATGATTTACAGACAGAAATTGTGTGAGAAGAAGAGCCTATAATGAATACTATAAATTTTAATGACAATAACATTCAGTAGCCACATGTCATTTCAGGCTATATTTATGATTTTTATGGTAGCGGTTGTCCCATTCATGAGAGTAATCTGCTTTTTTTTTTTTTTTTTTTCCTTTTTTTTTTCAAGGGACCCAAAGGAGATGAAGGACCCACGGTGAGTTGAAGCTTTTCATTCTTGGGTGTATTTATTGTGCTATTTTTGTGCTTCCTAAAAAATAGAACGCTCAGATTCTCTATCACTGTCTCTGTGGTTCTCTACAAAATAAGTCAATACCCCCTCAAGCCTGAGCACTTAACCACTCTCGGTAGCACTCCGGAACACAAGGAAAAAAATGAACACGTCTCCGGCAAACGTGAAACTGTTGAACCATATTGTCTTGCCAGTGGCAACCTATGAACCACCTCTGCACTTCAGACACCCCATCCCTGATACTGACGCGTCAAAACAGTCCACACGTACATGGAACAATTCGGTACATGTACCATCAACTTGAATTCCTTACTCTCCTGGGGCCAATTGCATTTTTTTTTATTGTTTTGTGGCACAGTGATTTTTCACCAGGATGTTAATTTGACATTTTAATAAATTGTGTGAGCAGCTCCAGTGCTGTGGTGGAATTGCCCCGATCCGTCTCACAGCTGATCCTCTGGCTGGCCCACTCTCCCCTTAGCCGCACTCGCTTATTCATGACAATCTACATGTGTGACAATTACCTGCACAATCCGTCTATGTCAGGACCGGTTGCCCTTCTGTTCACTGTAATGGCATTTCTCCATGGCAGCTTGAGCAAGATGAGGTAGATAGAGGCCATCACTTGTTCAGACACAGTGAATGGGTCTCTATTTTTAGTGCAGAAAGCGAGCCTGATTGTGATTGTCAAATGGGCTCTTTTTCTGTCTCATCTATGAGTTAGTAGGTGTGACAGCATGTGTCAGAGATCATATAATAATACACTGAGATTGAGATATTGTCCTTTTAGGATTGTCCCAGCATCACACTGACAGGTGTGGGGTTATGTTAATACCTGACCAGGAATATCAAAAGGAGACATGGAAATGTGTGAAATCCTGTCTCCAGTGAATTTTAATTTACCCACCTTCATGTGGCTTTGATCTGTATTTTCTGTTCTCTGACAGCCAGTGGTGGACAGAGTATACGGAAGCAGTACTCAAGTAAAAAGTATTGCTACTATATGAATTATAATGACTCAAGTAGGGGTAGAAGTACTCATAAAAATATGTACATGAGTAAGAGTAAAAGAATATGGCAGAAAAGAATAAAGCAAATTCATAATGTTGAATTTATTACAGTGGTCTAAGAATATTTATCCTACTGGTAATAAAAATGCAAAGGTCGCATTAAGCGTTATTAATCCAGTGTCAGATCCAGAAGCAGGTAAATTTAAAAATACATGATGTTAGATACTGCTGAAGATTTTCTTATTGCAATATTTATCATTTAATTTGTCCTTTTTTCACTTATTTACTTGATTATTGTGACAATTTTTGCTCCTTTTGTTGCTTATCTTGATGAATTTGTTTGTTTTTGTTGTTTAATTTGTTGATTTTTGTAAATTTGCTTCATTTATTTGTTCATTTCTGCTCATTTTGTTCTCTATTTAGTTGATTTCTGGTTCAATTTTTGCCAGCCACGTGGTTCACTTTTGTTATTTACTTGATAATTTTGTTGATTTTCAGCTCATTTTGTTGTTGTTTTTTTCATTTTTTGTTAATTTTACGCACTGATGTAGCCAAATGTAACTGAGTAAGAGTAAAAAGTATTCTTAACATCTGCTGAGAAGTGCATTTTTCTCACAAAACCTACTCACTTACATGTATTGGAGTAAATGTACTGCTCACCTCTGCTCTCAGCATTGTAATAAAACAATTCACCTAGCAATAAATCAACAGTGACATTAGCCACGTATTGAGGACTGTGAGACAAAAATATCATTCTTGGTTGCAAAAAAAACACATTTTTATAATGACTTTTTGTCTTAAGATAGCAAGGTGGTTTGTTGTTCTCTTGCAGGGGGAACCAGGGGCCATGGGATTACCCGGGCTTGAAGGGCTTCCTGGTGCCAAGGTAAGCAACAGTGTGAGTCCACGGAAGCATCTGCTATGCTCTAACCTGATTTCAGAGAGTTACAAGTCTTTTCTTTATACCTCATGCTCATTAAAGCACATTTCAAAAGTTTCTTTGTGAAAATGGAAAGGCTACAATGTGCCAATGTGAAAGACAGTGGCCCTCATTTATCAAACGAGCCGAAAACTGGGTGCACGGTGCGCACATTTTCACACCAAGCCTGGCATTTATTAATCTGATTGTGATCATAGGATACGATCCTTTGACAAAATGTGTTATGTTGAAGTCGACTTCAAATCATGATTAAATAACTAGAAAAATGCTTAAAATGCAGTGAACAGAATGACCAAGTTTTTTAGTGTTATGATTCATTTCCTCATTTATATTATGAGATAATACACAAAGTATGATTTGGACATGTGCAGTTAAATCCTACAAAAATCAGAAAGAAGATGATGCGTAACGTTAGATTATATATTTCAAATGTGTGTTTCAGGTTTTCTCTCTTTCTGTGTTGGTTGGTGATGGATGTGTGCAATTTACTGTATCTCCTCAACCGACCAACACGTCTGGGTCTGTTTCTGCGGAACCTGTCAGAATCAGCAGCTGGTGTTGGACCACCGCGGACTGGACTCTGACAGGCTGCGGTGGTTCTACGCCCCATAACCTGCGGGGGCAGCATGTGTCCTCTGCCCCTACAGCTTGCGATATTCTGGTCCAGTGGGTCCAGAATGGTTTAGCTGAAGCTCGATCGCTGTTTGCTGATTGAACCTAAACGCTACAATTAAATAGATGATACAAAAACACCCCCAGGATGTTATTCATTTATTTTACCATCATCCAGTCCCGCTCTGGACACTGGTGCATGTCTATATGTCTAGTGGCGCTCCTCACTCTGGATCAGCAAGGCTGGGGTCCGTCTCACCTGCTCCATAACCCAGTGTCAGGTGTGACTGTTATTTAACCCGTATATAATTAATCCAACAATTACGTGCATTGTAGGTTTGTATTTATATTGCGCTACATAAATGAATTCAGCTGGAGTATGGATAGTTTAGTGACTTCATTTGATGTCACTTTCAGGTAAATATCCAACATTTTCTGTTGGATATTTATTGTTTTGTGGTCAGATTAGTTCCTCTTCTTGGTTATATTCTGCATCTCTTTGTCATAAAACGGGGGCAGGTGCAGAATAATTAGGGGCGTAGCGTGCAAAATAATGATTGTTATCAAGGCTGAACATTTTGTACACTGAAATTGACGAGATACGACTTTTTGATAAATCATGTGTGACCGTTGGTGCAGAGTGGTGTTTACTCTCGGATCTGCTCTGGTTTGTACGCTTTTTTGATAAATGAGGACCAATATGTATTTCTGTTGAGGTTTTAGTCCCTTAAGGAAAAATAAGAATTCAGTTACTCTTTTTAATTGTTTCTTGAAATATTGAACAATTTCTGAACTGTATATAGAAAACACACTGATTTTTGAAGCCAAAGTATTACTTAGATTTTTTTGGTACTGCAATGCCCCCGGCCACATATAAAAAAACATTCCTTCATGCAACTTTTCATAGCCTCCTACATTGTACAGTAGTTCTGATTTAACAATGACTGTGAAAGCTTTTAAATGTCCAATTCTTGCATGTTATTCAGAGTCAGGTGTCCTTTAGGGGAACACTGTCAAGGGTGTCACATATCCATGCAGTATAGCATTGTTGTTTATTATCACAATACAACTGGTAATATTCGTAGGTAGAAATTGATGCTTGAAATGTTGAATCAATGTTTCCTTCAGGGTGATATTGGATTACCTGGCCCACCTGGAATATCAGGTCCAACAGTAAGTATCTTTTTATTTTTCAAATAATTAAAGCTAGGTTATAGTCCTCCTTAATCAATCATCTCTATTATTTATGTTTGCTGCTGGCAACAAGTAAGTGATGTTTTCTCAAGTCCACAGAAAACTCACTTTTGCCAGTCCCTAAACATTACATTCCTTCTTTTAAAGTGTAAGAGATTCAAACTTAAGTCTGTTCACAAAATTTTTTTGTAGAAGTATAGTTGACTGGTCTGTATGAATGGGAGGCTGCAAAGGTGCTGCAGATATGACACCATTGAGGACCTGTCAAACCAAAGCAGACTGTTCTCCTGTGCTTGTGATTGACAGGGGAAGCCCGGCGCTCGTGGAGAGTCAGGGATCCCAGGAGAGTCGGTGAGATGCAGCCTCTAACTCTCTTTGAGCTGTCAATCCATGCGTCATTCCTTTGTCACAGCCGACTGACACATTGACTCTCTCTGTTCTCTGACAGGGTGAGAGGGGGCCGATCGGAGAGACAGGATTCCCAGGGCCCGAGGGGCCCCAAGGTGCTCCTGTAAGGATGCAACATGAATTTTGTTGCTCTTCCATTTATAATCAGCAAGCTGTGTTGCCAAAGCATCTTTCAATGATGTCCAGGATGGAAATAGGTTGTAATAACATACTATTTCATTGTGTTTTACCCCATTGTTATTTCTAGTGTTATTTGGTAAAAAGTTATGATTCAAGGACTATAGGGATGAAATGCGCATGGTAGCTATCACTTGTCCTATAGATTATTACATTTCTCTATGTAATTACCATCAGAGATGGTTTCTGTAATTTTCCCTGTAAGCACACAATGAAACAGTGTTCACACAGCAATCAGGATCATTATCCCTTGGTTGAGATATCTCATTAACTGTGGAGATTACTAGGAGTGCAACAGTGCTGATCCAATCGAAGGTGAGAGCTGATATAAAATGTCTTTGTTTGTGTTGCGCTTCTTGAGCAGGGGCGACCTGGAAAAGATGGAACTCCAGGATACAAGGTGAGTTATGCGAACACACTGCAAATCCCCTTATAGAAAGTGCTTTACATTGTCTGAGCTACAGAAAGATGGCACAGCAGATTTTTACTC